>WEKY01028563.1:16984-36325 GCA_013390045.1 Picathartes gymnocephalus | reverse complement strand
CAGAGTAACAAGGACTAGTCTAGAAATGTGAAAAAGTATGCCAGTAAACTCATGTGCTGGAAAGGGTGCCTTTTTACCGCCACATCCGGGATGGATAAGTGATAGGCTATTGTTTGCAGCTCAATTTCTGTGATTTCAGTAACTACTAAGAATTTTTATATTTTATTAAACCCGCCAACTTGCTGGATAAAATTTCAGCAAATAATATGAGAATGCACCTTTTTCTTATGCTTCTTAAAAAGGCTTTCTAAGCACAGCTTTGAAAAAGATCCCCTCTCTTGCTTTTTACATGAAAAATTTGCCAGAGTTTACACTTCCAAAGGTGTTTCCTCCTCCACTTATGAAGAGAGAGCCTCACCTCTGGGAGTCTCACAGTATGAAGGATAGACACAAAACAAGGTGGTTTGGCAGATCCTCAGAAAGCTGACAAGTTAGGAGGGTTTATGAAAGTTAGGAGAAATAATAACTGATTTTTTCTTTAATTTAATTTTCAACAGATGCACTTATTGAGAAATAATTACTCCTTTATTTGTAGTGAGATTTAAAGGTCAGAAGAACTGTTTCCTTTTCAAATAGAATAGAGGCACTTGAATACTACTAATGCCATAACCTACATGTATCCAATTATACATTTCATTGAGGGATTGGCTAGACTCCAGATGCAGTAGTTAGAATAAAAGGCTCCCTGTCATTTATGTCTATGTGAAATAGTTCACTGCTTGCAATTGAATCTGCAATACCTGTTATGTTTAAAAACAACTCCAGTAAACTGGAATATTCTGGAGTGTGCAGTAACCTGCAGAGTGTTAGCATGAACAATTTTGCTTTGTAGGCCGGTATTCTGTATTCAGAAATTTTTTTGCCTTAAAAATCTGCTGTTTTCTTGTGGAAATACTGATCTGTGCCATTGTTTTCTTACTGTTTGCTTTGTGCATTTGGTATGCATAGTTTTGGTGGGAAGGGCATTGCCAGAGGCATTCTACCCTAATTTTACAATAACACTAAAATGGTCTCTCCATCTGCATTTTGTGAGTAGAGCCATCAAGGGACATGGAAACAGAGTCTAAGCAGCCCTCAGTTTAGCCTTGTATGTTTTGCCTAGGCTAGCAGTTTTTCACTTTGAAAGCAGGTGAAAAATGAAAGACAAATGATGTCTGGGCTTTCTGGGATTTGTTTAAATTTGAAAATCCAAGTTTCTCTATGATGCTTGTCTAATTTTATGGATTTCCTGTGGAAGATTTTATCTTTAAGATGTCTGCTTGCCAAGCACTTTTTAAATGAGTTCTCTTCCTCTTGTTGTAACTCTGCTTAAATATTCATACAACTTTGTGCACCTTTCTCTTTGGAAAAGGTGGGAAATAAGAACTAGAACTCCCCTTGTGGATACTTTAAGATGCTTATATTCTGCAATCTGAACTATCCTTTCCAAAATGAATTTATGTTGAAAATCTAATAATTACTGTGGACTTCCCTGCAAAAATCATGCCAATATCAGTAAAAAACGCACTATTGTCATTAAGATGCAGATCTTTCTACACTTATCTCAATCTTTATCTTCATAGCTTATGAATACCTACTACACCTGTTAAATATAGGTTTGATGCAGATGACCACTTTAAAACTTAAGGTGCTGCATTTGCATGGGCTCTGAGAAGAGCGTGTTGTGGAAGGAAATCGTGTTCTCTACAATATACAATAGCATGAATTTAAAGGATTACTTACGCAAAAATAGTTGACCAACACCAAGTAATTCTAGAAGTGGCATACATTGGTTGGTACACGTACATGTTCCACCGATGAGTCTCCAGGGAGAGAGAATAAATTTCCCACAGGCTTCTCTGCCCTGTGAAGTGTGGTCATCTTCCATGATCTTCCTGTTTAGTTTTTCTTTAGTAGTTGTTTCTTTGGACAAGTAAAGGCCTAACTTAACCTCAACTATAGCTGCTTCTTGTGTCCTACTGTATTCACACCCACCAAGCAAAAAGTGGTTGGACTTAGTTGAGCTATGGGTTAACACAAAGCATATGGCTTGCCTTTTTTTTCTGATGACAAGAAAAGCTACATAAATGCATGCAGTAACTTAGCACGAAAGTTTGGCATGGCTCAAACAAGATCATTGGACTGGGCTGCCAAAGCTGTCTTCCCCACAGCAGCAGCAGATCTCTGTTTCAAACTTTTAGTTAGACTTACCTGTATCGATATATAGATATGTTCAGATATAGATATATGTTCAGAAAACTGGTTGGCTTTGAGGTATCTCCTTCTTCCTGCAAGTAAATTAAGAGATTTCTCCAGGTTGGAACTGTCTTTTTGTTTTTTGTAGTTCTCAGTCTTCTCGGTGTGCTTGAGAGGCCAGAAGGGAGTTAGAGACCAAACCTGCAGGACAAATGGCACTGGAGGCCCAGGTAAGATCAGATGGGTTACACTGACAGCACGCTCCCACTACCCCATCTCATTCCAGAGAAGTCAAGCAGACAATCCTGTAACTGATGCAGGAAGAAATTCCTGGACCCTCATAAGAGAGGCCAGGAGATCTTTGTTCTCAATGGGAAAAAAATCAAATATACAGGACTGCCCTCAAAAGTATAGTGACATAGGATGGGACTCTTCATCCTCAGGAAAAGGAGATGTAAAGATTAATTTTTTACACCTGCAGGACCCCCTAAATACGCTTCTTGTATGGGTATCTAGCACTCCTATTACAGCACCTGCCATTGCTAAGGGGCGTACAAGACAAGCTGCTGCTGCAAGTAGAGATCAAGAAATGAGTCTTGAGTGTTCTTAGTTTTAGCAGCATGTTCTAGAAATTGATGGAGGGCCCTGGCATCAGCTCTTTGACCACACTAGCAGTTTCAGACTTGAGATCTAATGCAGCTGCCCCTGCAAGCAATATGCTGCCTCTTTTCATGTGAAAGGGGGCAGGCCTGGCTGGGCATGATTGCAGTCAAAGACTGTTTTGCTTTCTGACTGTATCAAGGGCAGCACGGTTTAGAAGTCCTCCAGTGAAGCCTTCAGAATCAAACGTGCCAGCTGCCTGTGCTGTGTGACTGCAGCAGTGCCTTCAGGTACACCAGCAGTTAGATGTAGGGTGACAGCTCAGGTGCACCTCCCCCAGCATCGCTGTAATGTAGAGTGCAGAGAAAATCTTGCATTGAAGCCAAATTTGACACAAATAACACAGCAGTGGTCCAGAGAGGTATTATAAAACATGGATAAAACCAGAGCACACAAAGGTATAAATATAAGTGTCCTTGGTGGTTTATTGTTCTTTGTATGTAAGAAGCTTTATTGTACAATTTACACAACTTCAGAATGGAAAAATGGTTAAAAATGTTTACAAAAAAAGCATGTTCTTAGAAAATTATGCTAGCAAAGACAGCAGGAGGAGGGAAGCAAAAAAATCTTCAGTGTGCAAACCTTTTATAAAAATAGAAATACTAACTCTACAGGTAGCATTTCATGATAAATTATTTAAATAGCCTATCTACACAATTATGTGATTAACTATTACAATGGCAATGAGAAAAATAATTTATAAAAATACAAGCAATGGTATACAAGATGACAGGAAAAAATATAATACAACATTAGAAATTGTATTTGACTTTTTTTTCCAATGCTATTTCCTTACTGGGAATACATTTTCTGCAAAGAAATTTTGACTATGTACAGCATTAACTTTTTAGCACTACAGTAGCTTTAAAGTTTGTTAGACATTAGAACTCTGCTTACTCCAAAGGTTTTTCTCAGTCACACAACAATGAGGTAATATTTGTACGTAAAACTTTCACCATGTTCATTTCTTTTCATTTTTTGAAAAGACAAGGAAATATTATAGGTATAAGGATGCTGCCCCTTCTGTTGGGGAAAACAGTCTCTTAATGTACATTAAGGCCTCTCCCTCTTTTGCAGGGAGCTCTGAAATTGTCTAGTCTGTGATGAATTCCTTCTTTTGTAGCTGCACATCACTAGTTACACCACTTAGCATGCAGTGGCCCAAAGAGCCCGTTAAATGGTGATTGAGGGCTGTCCTCGTGCCTCTCACTGCAATCTCCTCAGGGCAGCTGCCCTGGCTCTGGGTTAGGCCCACTGACCAGTGGTAAAGCATCACAGACATTTCCCAGCACTAGAGAACACTAAGAGGGTGAATGGCATTCCCTCACCTGTAGTGCTATGGATGGGACAGAAACTGCTACCATCTAAAGGGACTTGAATTTTAGTACTGCAGAACAGTTGCCTGTCAGGCTGCCAACTGCCTTGCACAAAGAAAGGAAAAGCCAACATTGAGCTCCGACTGAGAAAAACAAACATCCTATTGCCCACACCCTGACTTTTCCTTGCGCCTCAAAGCCTTTATGGGAAAATTGCTCTTTGTAACAAATACATCACCACTATCTGCTCCATACAAGATTTTTTTCTCAACTAAACCCTCTCTAGTTTCAGTATAGAAGAGATAATAAATAATCTGTATTTACAATCTTACAGTCATGAAGACTTGTAACAATGATTAGGTGGATAGTCTTGACGCATTTCTTGTTGTTTTAATCAATAATCCCTCAGTCATTATAACATCAAAAATAGGCAAAAATAAATATTTTACAATTTTATCTACAGGCCCCTTTTCCTCCCCTCTAAAGAAGCAAGGGGTTTAAAACATCTATGGCATGTAGAAAAGGAATGTTTTCATTACATTATTTTTGTGCCTCTTTAACCATAAAAAGTGAAGCATGTGCTGGTTTCCTGAAGGACAGCACAGTGCTAGCTGAGATGGTGGTGCTTTCTGGCACCATATCTGAAAAAACACATTTGAAGGTAAGCAAGACCTGCATCTAAATCAGGAAAAAACAGAATCTAATCATAAACCCCAGTTTTCCCAAAGCTGGTGTGATCCAGTGTACCAGTTTTCATCCTCTTTCCCCCCTCCCATGACAGAAATCAGTTTTAGGATATCTGTTTTGACCTGTGTAGTACAGCAGCTGATCTAGCTCACCACAAATAGAGTAAGGTTATGTTTTCATCTGAAAGGTATGACATAGAAAACAGTTTCTCCAAGTTAAATGGATGTAAACCAAAGTAAAGTAGCACAGCCTTCCTTAAAAAAATTTCTCTACCCCATAAAGAAAAAAGAAAGACCTAGAGTTTCCCCCTCCCACCCAAACCCCCTCTTCCCCACACAATGAAAGGTCTTCAGTTTAAGTAGTCCACAGCACATCCAAAGATGTTTTTACAAAATGCTACTCCATGGGACCTCCAGTTAGAGAGGCAGTGACACTGCACTGTGATAAACAGCAAACAAATGTCTTTCCTACTGAAAGAAGTGTGCTTGTTCAGTGATGACAATTCTCATTTGCAAGACACATTTGTTTCCTTCCACTTCAGCAGAGGTCAGATACCAAGTATGTTCTCACTTTCATTCTCTCAGAAGCATTCTCTTGAGGCAGGTCATGTGTTTCGAGTCCACATTTATGCAGAAAGAAGAAAGGAAGGAATAATATAATGGTCCCAGGATTTGTAAGGCTAAACTTTTCAAAAGGTGCAATTACCAGCATTTTTAAATAGTCTCTGAATCCAACAACCTTGTTATTATGGATCTGTGAAAAAAGAAAAGATATATTTAAATATATTTCTGTGTATTATGCAGGATTATGTCCAAGTCATTAATGCCCAGAGACATTTGTAGAGAAAACTGAAAGTACTTTCAATTAGGTTACTTCCTTGAGTTAGACTTCAGAATCTAATCTGTGTAACCATTACATAACAAAGTGACAATTTCAGAAGACTAGGACAGCTGGAACTAGTTGTATGCATTTACCTCCACTGAACTTCAGGACTGCAATATATAGACAACCTTCTACTTTGCTTACTTTTAAGCAAATCAGTTTTTTTACTTGCTGAAGTCAATATATTGCATTTCTATCTTAGATTTTGTCAGATGGTTCATTGATTCTAGTCAGCACTTCAAAGAATATTCAAGATATATTTCATTTCTGGAACTCAACATGGTTTTCTGATACTTCGAAATACCACAATAGAAAGATACTTAGATTTTATGTATTTAGATTTTTAACTGTGAAGAGTTTATCAAGGTGTCCTCTTTCTGCCTGCAAACTTGTTCAAACCTGGACCACAAAAGATCACAGTTGAACTTTCCCTCTTGGCTCTTATGTCTTGAGCTTTCTTGAACCAATTCACTTATGTAGGATCTCTTAAATGCAATGTCATCCTTACCTCTGCATTCATATTTAAGGTCTGAGAAGAACACCATTTCTTGAGAGAAGACAAATAATCCTAGTCGACCACCAGCATAGGTTTTATCGTAGATTGGTCCTGAGTCTGCCATGATTTTCTTCCCTTCATACATTACAACCCTACAAAGAGACAATAGCTCAGCTGTCTTTGACAAGGTCCTGTGAGGTTCACCTTCAGACATTCACTTTTGCTGTGGTATTTACTTCAGATAAAAGGATGATGCTCACCTGATGTAGCCGGTCTTTGGTCTATGGCTAAGTCGCCATCTGTATGCAGTGAAGTCTTTCCAGCCTATGTGACGAGGATCATGCCACAAAGTTCTCACCTATGAAAGAATATCTTTTTATTAACCTTAGGCCAGTGATAGCACAGCAGTTATTTTGACATGAAGATGCCTTGTTATTAAAGGCTGCAAGTAAGTCATTAGGCTCTGTAGTAGGATCTTTTGAAATCAACTGCATTTAAATTTACTTTTAAAGTATGTAAATTGGAAGCTACAGCACAATTCCAGAAACAACTGATTCACTACTGCTGGAAAGCCTGTCTGCAGCAAGAAATCCTGTTAATTGTATACAATATTTTGTATGTTTAGGCAAAATTACAAAGTTATTGGCCTTTGCCAAGAAGCCTACATGATCAGCATGTGCAGGCCCCCTCTAATTGTCTAATTTGCTGGAAGAATAGCCTGCCTTATGCAGAAGAGTATGTTATTACACTGGAGTACTCATGTTATCATGTTAAGTGTACTTCAGCATATAGTAAGTGCCACTCTTACCTGGCCAGGAGTATTTCCTGTGTGCCACAGAGCATTACGAAGGTGTTCTCCTGGACCAGTGGTGGAATTCACAACTTTGATGGAGAGACCTGAATAGCCTTGAGCTTTGGTTGGTGTGGAGTCCCAGTAAGACTGAGTGATCTGCTTCCACATGACAACATAGAAACGACTGCTAGACTGGTAGCCAAATACAAAGCCAGCATAATCATCATCCCTTTCTGTATTGATAAAAAAGGTACCACTGAAGTCCACAGCATTGAATTCATCAAAACCTATGGGGACATTAAAGAATAAAGTTTTAGGTGCTACTTTTTTGCAATTTTGAAACAACTCCTTAATAGTTACTTAGGTTCTCTTCCTCTTCCCAAATCCAACTAAAAAAAACCAACAAAACAACCCCCTACTCCCACCAATAAACAAAAAACAAAACAAACAAACAAACAAAACCCCCCCAAAAACCCCCAAAACAAACAAAAAAATCAAGCCACCCCAAACAACAGCACCTGTTAAATTTTTCCCCTTACCAACTGCAAGGCCAGGGTCACAGTTGACTGTCTGAACCAGTTCTTTACCCTGGTGTCGAACAACCCAGTTTGGATCATTTTGGGATGTTCCTTTGGGATCCAGGGGAATCATCTGAAATTTTCGGAAATCAGTCTCACTAATTTCCACGTTTTCAGGGCAGATGTCATCAATGTCTGGCACACTGTCTTGGTCAAAGTCATCTTTGCAAGCATCTCCACGTCCATCACCTGTAGCATAAAAGTAATTTTACCATTTTATTACCACCATTTTATTACTGTTTGCTTCTGAGCCTTACAGCTTGGGAGTTGAAGCCTGAATTGCAGATCTCTGACTGCCCACATACTTGTCAGACACAATGACAGAAGCCACAACAGCTACTGTATAAATGCCCTTTCACTCCAGCCTGATAGTGACCTAGGAGTAAGTTGGATATGTGGTCATTTTTACATTAATCTTTACTCCTGAGAAGCACTATAACAACATTCTGGTTTTTTTTCTGGTACAGACATTCTGGTTTTTTGTTACTTAGTTTTGTGCAACATTAAATAGTGTGAAAAAAAATAGCATCAAACTATTGGAAGATACTCTTAAAATGTTATTATGATACTGGCTATCTTACCATCAGAATCAGCTTGATCTGGGTTGGCAACCAATCTGCAGTTATCTTTGTCATCAGGGATACCATCATTGTCATCATCATGGTCACAGGCATCACCTTTTCCATCCTTGTCATGGTCAGCTTGATTGGCATTGGGCACATAGGGGCAGTTATCAAGGTTATTTTGGTGGCCATCTTCATCTATGTCTTGGTTGTTGTCACACTGATCACCTATGCGATCAGAATCTGTGTCTTCCTATCAGAAGAGAAAAAAATAACATTTTAAAAAGAAGCCACTTAAAGAAGATTGAGATAGGAGTCTCTGAAGTAGGAGTCTTAAAACATAGAATTAATTAGGATTTCTCCTTGCATCAATAGCTAAGATGGATATAGTGGATGGATTAATACACACTTAAAACTGCCTGTGCTAACTGGTTTTATGCTACTTCAGTCTTGTTCTGGTTTTAATTTGAATTCACAGCATCAGAAAGCAGTGTGATCATCAGCTATCTTGTGCTTTTGCCACATACCTCTTCTGTCACTAGGTCTGACATGTTGAATGCAGGATACTTTATCTCCTACCTTCGCTGGCAGCAATGTGGTTTCAAGGGCCAAATCAGGGTTGGACTACTCTGTACCTAGTCACTAGAGGCTGTAACATTAAAACAGTTCTAATGCTTGGTGTTACAGCTTCTACACCACAGCATAGTTTTCTCTATCATAAAAGCCTCTAATGCTCTTCGTGCCCCCAATGCATCAGTCATACAATTGTTCCCATGATGGTCACAGACTGCATTAAGTAACTAGTGTGCTTGCTAATCACATATTATAGCCAGTCATTTGCTTAATCAGCTTCTGAACTAAGAGAAACAATCCCATCATCCCTGAGGTTGCCTCATGTTTAGCCTAGTAGTCTTGTGAACACAGGTGGATGACCCTGGTGTAGACAAAAGGCATACCATACACTGTTGAATTAGCTACTAATTCTGGCACTTGAAATCTAAAATCTCCACTTCTGTAACTTGACTAGGATAGAGTTCAGAAAGCCATTAGAGTCTTAATATTAAGATTTCAAAATCACAAGGGAAAGGATCTCTTCCTGAAAGGAGTTACCTCAAAGGATCATCAGGTGATTCCCTCCCTCAAGTGGGGAAGTAGTAAAGCAAGTGACAATGACCAGGAAATTTTATACTATCTGTTTAAACCCATCAAGTAACACTGCTTTTAGGCTACATGGCCATACTACTCTACATTTCACTGATTTGCAGCAGCTTTTCTAACCCTTCAAACACTCAGTTATGTCCCTGAAGCTATTAAATTTTGTCTTTTAACTGACAGGATGTCACAGGCTTTATCTACTTTTGCCTTCAGTTTTTGGATCAGTAAGTTGTCTGAGAGTCTGGATCCCCCTGGATTTTTATGAAGGTGAATTTTAAAAGTGCCAGAATATGCCTTTTTCTTAGGGAAAAGCAACTTGTGCTGCCTTCTACTTACTGCTAGAAAAGTCATCTTCTGAAATGCAGTTGGCTTCAAACTTAGGGACAAAGTTTAAAGAACTACTCTGTGTCTAAGTAAACACAGCACTACAGGCTATGAAAAGAGTAGTTCCGCTACACAGATTTTACACGATGCTCACGAAGTATTTCATATTCTCACTGTGAGGATCACCACAACTCACAAACCTAAGACATGTTTATGAGACAAGTACATCCAGTAGTCTCGCAGATCTTCACTAGAGCTACTTTTCAGAAAATACCTAGCTGCTGTTCAAACTCTGAGGGCATGTTATTTGATAAAGGCACCATTTGGAAAGTAGTAAGAATGGTTTGTGACAAGTCAAATTTCAGGTGCAGCCTGTTCAAATATTTTCTACAACATGCTGTATTTTTTAGCGCACCAGTCCTCTACTTACATAATTCAAATCCCTCACCTGGTCAGGGTTGTGTTCCAGTGGACAGTTATCACACTGATCTCCAACACCATCCAAGTCTGTATCCCTCTGGTCTACATTGTAGACATATTGACAGTTGTCCATTTCATTAAGCACTCCTGCAAAAGTTCATGAATGAAAGTCAGACATCTAAATGCTGCAAAGGACTGTATAAAGTCACCACACACTTCTTGATACATTTTTTAAAGCATTTTGAGCAGCATTTAAAAGCTTTGAAACACCACCCATCACTAGCTCTGCCACACTCTTCTGCTCCTACTCCCTTGTGAGAGTGGAGTTTGAATTGAACTGTGCCAAAACGTATATATTCCAAAGTGAATTTCCATTAGCCCTAACTGTTCCTTCAGCAGCCTTCACATCCTGAAACCACCACATGAGACCTTGTGTGTTCAGGGATGAAATTTTGGTAGGAAATCAGAATTACACTGGGTTCATTTGACTCATGGCCAATTAGAAAACCATCTAAAGAAATGATTAGAGGCCACCTACCATCTCCATCAATATCTATTGCACATGCATCTCCTTCTCCATTGTTGTCAGTGTCAGTTTGATCAGGGTTGTGATTGTAGGGACAGTTGTCACAGCGGTCACCAACATCATCCCTGTCATAGTCATACTGCTGTGGGTTGTAGATAAATGGACAGTTGTCCTGCAAAAGTGAGGAAAGTGAAGTTTTAGAAAGAGTCAAATTGAAGCTTTAACCAGATTCTGTTTATGCTTGTACTGCTGTATAAGAGAAGAAATGAAAGGTGGGGAAACAGCTAAAACTCAGATGCTACTATCTCAAAACACTCAGTTGCTGGCATGAGTGTACGACTGGCTGAATGAAAAAGGAAAATTCACTTCCAAAGCTCAAACAGCTGCAGAAAGTTTGTCTGCATAGTTATGCATATCTAAGGCTTCTAGGATAGCTGTCAGTGCCAGCAATTTCCTATGGTTCTCTCAAGATTAAGGTTAGAAGCTAGACCCCAGCTTTAGGAAGAAGAATGGGAAAGCCACATTTTCAAAGGCTGTTCTTTTCTGTTTTCTTACCCGGTCATCAGGAATGCCATCATCATCATCATCATTGTCACAGGCATCACCAATCCCATCCTTATCATAGTCTTCCTGCCCTGAGTTAGGCAGATTAGGGCAGTTATCCTACAAAGGAAGAAGTAAGTACCCACAGATGTTCACTCCTGGTATTATTATGACATGAATTTGAGCAGGTAAAACCTAATCATTAGGCAAAACTATAACACCTCAATCAGGTAGGAGTTACCTTTCAATAATTCTCTCCATTTAAGCTAGTCATTACAGTGATAAATCTTAGAAAGCTACAATTAAGTCACTTTCAAAATAAAGATTGGGTTGCTTTTGAGAATCTTACCCTGCTTTTCTTCCCTTAGAGACTGCTATCTGTCAGAGCAAAGCTGATATAGGTATGGCCTAAACTAGAATCTTCCTAGAACTTTTACAACAATCAGGTGTCATTTTTTCCCACATCACAAGAATACATACAGCAGTACAGCAACAGCAAGAGCCTCCTATCAATGTCTTGACAATGGTATCCCCATACCTCCTCTACTCCTAGAAGGTTATTTGTAGAGAGTAGTTTAATAGCTTAGGCTATTATAATGGTAGATGGTAAAAGAGGATAAACTTACTTTTTTACAGTGGTAAGTGGCATTAGCAACACAAACCAGGTTCTCATTTGGCCATCCATCCAAGTCAGTATCTTCTCCACAGATTACGCCATTGCCAGCATAGCCTGGTTTACATTCACAGCGATACATGGGGTCACTGAAGTGGCCAAGGTAATTGCATTTGGCATTCTTGTTGCAGTCATGTGTTCCATCTGTGCATGGATTACGTGGTTTACAGACCTAGAAGACCACACAGAAATTAAACCCACTGAAAACATCTTTTTATCCCTCACTTTTTCCCCAGAGATTGAAATAAACCCTAATCAATCAGGAAAAAAAACCCTCATAGATGGCTTTCTTCCAGTCCTCAACTCCAGTACCAGTCTTACCACTAATTATTTTTCTTGTTCAAACCTTATGTATTATGAAGTGGAACCAAGACTAAGATACAACAGTGTGTGCCTCCGAGGTATCATTAGTGAATACTGATTTACTCCTGAATTACTCCTAAAATTATGTGTAACCTCTGAACCCTCCATGGCTGAGGAGGACAATGATATTTAAAATTCATTTTGATCTCCAAAAGAAACTGCTTAATGCTTCTTCTCACAGAAGATGGTGTTATAGTAAATGCTCCAAGTCCTTTTTACCTAAAACACATAGGTGTTTTCTGTTTAATAGAAACTTTGTGAGATTTTGTAACCCAGAACAATTCTCAAATTGACAATACCTGCTTGTTAGTCATGGCATCCTCAATACTGCGGCCAAATGGCTGTGTTCCAGTGAAACGTGGTGGACAAGGCAGACAGTTGTACCCAGGTTCAGTATTCTCACACCTGTGCACTCCGTTGAAGACAAAGCAGGTGTCAGGAACCTCTCTGCACTGAAATATGAGTTTGAGATAAAGGAGAACAACAGTTAGAGTGATTCTATTCTCCCTTCCCATTTTCTTTCATTCTCTTCCAAGGAGCAAATTATAGTCTTCTTACCTCATCAATATCTTGGCACTGAATACCATCTCCATGGTAGCCAGCAGGACAGGCACCACACTTCCAGGAACCATCAGGGGCACTGGTACATGTAGCTCCCGCAAAGCAGGGATTAGACAGACACCCATCTGTGAAACAAGCAAGAAAATGTTACGATAAAGGATGCTTTACCATGCTGCTACAGGACTGTATTTGGCTGATAACCTGATTTAAAATTCTAGCACTTGAGGTTTGCAGACTTTACATTGGTAGTTTTAAGATTATCAAGAACCTTCAGATGTTTATGGGCAAATGGACACTCACCAATGGGACAGTCCTGTTTGTTGCAGACCTGAGTCCCTCTAGATTCACCTACGCATGTCTTGCCACCATACTGAGGCTCGGGATTATTGCAGAGACGGCTTCGTTTCTGAAGTCCTCCTCCACATGTCACTGTGCAAGCATCCCATGGAGACCATGGTCCCCAGTTGCCATTAACTAGAGGGAGAAGAGAGAAGACGTGTAGCTTTAAAGTCAGTGCTACAACTAGTTTCTACCTAAGGACTTTATTTTTGTAGTGAGAGCACTTCAGACATTGTTCTGACATAAATGACAGAATTTATGGACTCCATGGAAGAGGCATAAAAATAGCTTCATCTGAAACTAACCTGTGAGGTTTTACATAGCCCACCTCTAAGTTTAAAGGGAGAATACTAGAACAAGCTTATTTAGGAACTACTCAGGAAGTTCACTGTAGTGAACTACCAAGCTACCAAGTACTAGTTACCACCAGGACACACTTACTTGGGCAAGGATCTTTCTCGCAGGCTTTGTTTTCTCTTGCTTCACCCTCACAAGGTTTGCCATTCAGCTGTGGTACTGGAGAGTTGCAGAGACGAATTCTAGTGATGATGCCCGTACCACAAGTGACAGAACATGATGACCATGGCGACCAGTGACTCCAGCCACCATCCTGTTTAACTACAAGAGAGATTTCTGTTATTCATAGTTACTGAAGACTTCAGCTGTACAGCACCTAGGACACAGCCAGTACCAGGACTGTAGCAAAGACTCCATGTGTCATGGATAGCCTCCTGACTGTCACAGATCAAGTGTTGTAACTAGGGAAATTTCATACCTAAACTGGCATCACATTTTGTCCTGGGAGCAGTGCCCAAACATGCCTGTTTACTGCATTAACTATCTGCTCCCCTCTACCTGATTAATACAAGTCCTTAAAGCTAGAAGCCAAGGATCCATGCCAGTGACAGAGCTACATGGCAATCTTTGTTTTTAAAATTCAGCCAATAAAAGCAGCCTCTGTTTTACTACCAGCATGAGCAGACTAATTACTTACATCTCTTATCACACTCCTGAAGGTGGCAAGTGCGAGTCTGTACAGAGGAGCCTTCACAGCGGTTATTGAGACTGTCACAGGAACGGCCTCTCTGCTGAATCCCATTACCACAGGTCACAGAACACGAGGTCCATTCAGACCAAGGAGACCATCCATCATCTGCGTAGTCGCTAGCTGCAGAGGGATACAGCTCTGAATAAGACTCCAGGTACATGCTTTTCTGTATCTTTTCTCCCACTCCTCTTTCCACAAAAAAAGGACGCAACTGTCCTCAGAAGCCACATGCATTTTCCTTTTTTGTATGAAATAAAGGCCATGAACTCAAACGTTTCAGTATGCTGCATATTGTAGAAAATATTTGAACATGTATCATGTAAGGGGTTAGCCTCAAAGAGGCATCAGATTAACCTTACTTCAGTAGTGCAAGGTTACCCTTGGATATACAGTTCTGGTATACTGCAGAGCAGCACGTGCCTAGTTAAATGTGGCCAGCTGCTAGAGAATTGTGGAGTATTAAGTACTTACGCCAGCACCGAGGGCAGCACTCCCCATCAGGCACAGTGGCATTGGAACAAGGCATGAGAGGACAGGACACTTTCCGGCATATAGTGGCAGAGTTCTATAAAGAATTGTGAGAATTACAGTTACCAAGTGGAATATAAACCATGTCTGGAGTCTGGGTAAATAATAGAGACCTTTCCTGCAGAAATTTAAGACTCAATAGCATATCTAAAGCAGAGACCTTTGTATTTAGAGCTAATAAAATCCAAGGGTATTTTCACTCGAACTTCAACTTGTTTCCATTCTCACCCATTATTTTTTAGTCAAAAGCAGAAATATTTTGGTTCTGCAAAAGTTTATCAGTAGTAGCTAGCAGATGCTGGCTCAAGTAAATGACTTATGTGATACTCAAAGTACAAGGTCAGATTTCAAAGAAATGAAACAAGAATGAGAAGCTAACTTTCTTTCTTTTCAGTTAATATGGATTTAAGCTGATTATACGGTAAAGATAAAATGAGTTTAGTGGGCTCTGCTCAAGAGCCATGCAATCTATAACTTATACTTAAAGGTTTTTGATCTGTAAGCCAAACAGGCGGGGTAAAAACACCCACCTCCAATCTCAGTAAGAGCTAAAGAGCAGTCTGTAGTTTTGCTTCTTGAAGGTAGCAGGTTGGTCAGAAGAATGTTCTCATGATTACTATTTTAATCTCCCCAGGCAAATTACTAGATTAAGGCAATTACAGCTAACATTGAGTAAGCAGGTTGGTAGGAACAAGGCAGATGCAAAAGTCACAGTATCATTTGCTGACTACAAGACAAAAGTTGTAGAGAGCTAAAGAAGCAGACAGAATTTTGAGTTGCCTTGTATTTCACATATACAAATACTCAGCTTTTAGTTTCTAAAGAGTGGCATGCTAGTTAACCCACTCTTTGGTAGACTGGTAGCCCAAAATGCTTTTGCTAAGGTATACTTAAATGGAACAAGCAAATAGTTTAAAGAAACCCTGAAACTGTACGTTTTGTGTATATTTGCAACATTCAGCAGAAGTGAAACACAAAGCGTAAGTATCTTGCCAGGTGATCCTGGGATTTAAACAGCTAAACTGAAATCCAAAAGGGATTATTGTTCCACATAACCTGTAAAAGCTAACAGGACACACCTAGAAGCATTTTCTAGATAAACACCACAAGCTCAAATGCCTTCACTAAGTACTACAATGTCTTTTTCTACTTAGTCAGCAGGAGGTTCAGTGAGGACAGAAGGTAGATCTAGCACAGCTGATAATACTATACATTTGTATTGTTGATGCTGACTTTTAGTTTATTGATGAACTTATCTGAAGAATACAGGCATTCCCCAAATTAAGGAACTAAAAGTGTTAATAGCTATATCAGAGTGGTATTTCATATAATTTTCTAGAATACTGATGTTGAGACAAGGTATGGAAACTGCCTTTTTACCAGAGATCTAGTAGAATGATAGTGAATGATAGTAGTAAACGGAGTAATTCTATGGCTTCTCTAGTATGCCCAGTTCTGTGTATGATTCACTCTAACAAACAATGCCGTTTAAAAATATCTGTTAATTCCAACTTATGAGTTTATATTATGGTGATTTGTGAATGTGAGGAATCTTACCTGGCAAGTACATTCAGTGCAGCTGTCAATAGTCCACTCCTCTTTATTTTTGTGTAAGACTCCATTATGAATGCATGCTCCAGGAGTGATCTGGACTACTTTGGCAATGATTTCATTTTCTTCAGTCTTGGGGGTGAGAAGCAAAAAGAAGATATTTAGAATTTAATACAGAAACACCCTTTTTCACAAAAGTCGAATTACTTTTTTTGCTGTTTACACAGGCTCTCAAAAGTCAGGTTATAATTAATTCACTAAGTGCTAGTTAATGAAAGGCACCACGAAGCTAACCATCACTCACCACTTTGCGAACTCTGTCTTGAAGTGTTGTAACCATGGACCGTAGCCCTTGCAGTTCCACAAACATATTTGTTAGTTCATCACAGGAAAATCCACAGACTGCCTGGATGTCCTTTGTTTTATGGCCAATGTAATTAGTGCGGATAGCTGGGCTGGAACCATTGATGGGGTTGTCCAAAGTAATGATTGCACTAGTGGCTAAGAGAAAAAAACAGACATAAAGTAAATGCATTTTATACCACACGCATTTATCATTCCAGGCTAACACCTGCTAAACAGCTGCCACCAGATTCATCAGGGTGCCTGCAGAAATATAATCTTATTTCTTATGCAATGTGGATTTGTATGTCAGCGTACTTCTGAGGTCTGTTTCAACTTGTCTTTCTAATGTAATGAGAAATCTTATTTTTAATAGGTCATTGGATTCAGAAGATTGTAAACTTACAGCTGGAGCAGCCTTTGTTCCGCAGGATAGTTTCCAGAGTTGTTCCAAACACAAACCGCACATTCTGCAGCAGACCCTGTGGACAGAGGAAGAATTACAGCTACTTGCACCAACTACAAGGGAAAGAAGTACCACTTGAATGGAGAAACTGAAGGTCATGCAAGATCTTACAGAGCAATTTCATGACAGACAGATGGAAAAGTGAAACACATTGCTCTCTCCTCCTTAATGAAAACAAGCCCTGCTTCCTAACAGTCTTATCCTTGAGCATAAGGACTTGGCGACTCTCCAAGCAGGAAGGAAATATCCCATAGATTTCTGAATCTCATACAAGAAGCTGACCAATGAAGCTGCAAGGACTTGTCTGGAAGCTTCAGTGCCTTCTTACTGCTGCAGAAAGTTCCATCTCTGCAAATCTAATGCTTTACCCTTCAAATTCCATTAGTAAAGTTGAGTAGATTTAGAGGTCTTTGTCACTATTTGGCCTCATTGAGTAGCTAATGCACCTTCAAAACAGATGACTGAAAATTCTAGGCAAAAACATAAGTGGAAGTCTTACCTGGAAGTTGTCATTGACTCCCCCTTTGGCAATACGGAGCCTGGCACTGCTGGCCAGGTCCCTAGTGAAGATGTTCTGGATGGGGATGTCCAGTTCAGCGTTCTCCATTTTCTCACACCCCACATAGAGCTGAGCTCGGTCCTCCTGCACAAACAGGGTGATATTCTTCCAGTGTCCTGTAGCTAGCAAGACATCCTCTACTGACACTAACTGCTGCTTGCCATCACCAGAAAGGCTCAGGTCCAGGGAGCCTGCCTTGCCATTTGATACTAGACTGAAGACATGACCAGAGCCATCTTTCTGTTCCACGGAGAGCAGCGTGCCTCTGCTTTTCTTGGCTTGCCGGAGAGTGGCCAGGAGAATGAAACCCTTCTCAGCATGGATGGCATCTAATAAGTCTTGGAACTTCGAGTCAGGGACAGCAGGGATGCGACTGGCATCTTCAATGCGGTAAGCAGGGCTGGAGGATTCTGGTCCCTTCACCAGGTACACCCCGGGGGCCCGGCGCCCAGCTCCCTTCCGCATGAAGCCAATGAGTTCAAAGAGATCGAAGACACTGTTATCATCACTCCTGGACTCTGCAGAGAGAGATCAGGACAAGTATCATGAGAAAAGGATCCAAAGCTGAGTAGGTGCATATCTCCCAAGACTGCTTAACGTTTAGGCTCCTGGTGCACATCGTGCAAGGCACAGCGCCTCACATCAGAGCACAGACAGTAGCTCTGATGGTGCAGCAGTCCCACCAGGAGCTGCTGTGCAGCAGTACATGTGCATTCTTGTACAGGAGCCAGTCAGCGCAGGAGTGCCAGGTACCTGCTGACTGACACAAAAAGGTAGCAGCCATTCTGGCACCTCATTACACTCTAGCAGCGCAAGAATAGACAGCAAAGCCCAGACTGCAATATTCCTATCCTAGGACATGGTAAAGTGAGTTTGCTTAATCCAGCTAAGTGACAGCAGCACAGTAGCAGCTTCTCTATAGCACCAAGACGGCAGCCTACTACCCCATTCCTTCTTCAGCCAGTTCCTACATCATGTTCCTCCTTTCCACTGCTCAGCACAGAGATAGACAAGCTACACGCTCAAGTCCTGGACACTCTGCATTCCTATTTCTGAAGGCTGCACAAATTCCACCCCAGAGAAAAGCTTCCTGTTCCCAACTAGCTGATACTCAGGTTAAAAAGTTTTTGTTCATTGAGAGCTTTGGAGCTGTTTACCACCGAGCACAACTTCATCTGCCTACACAGGCACCAAAGTTTTTTATTTTTGTTCCCCCCTTCCCTGATCGCCCCGGGTACCGGCACAGAGCTGGCCTTACCTGCAGTGCGCTTGGTCTCTGAGCCGCCGAGCACGAGGAGAAGGAGGCAAAGAGCACTCGCTGGCCCCATGGCAAAGGTCTGTCTCTGAACCAGCCTGGGGACACACACGGGAAGGTCACCGCGCTGCCGTCGCAACCACGACCGGTGCCAGCGAGGCTCCCGCAGGCAGGGAGGCTGCGCAGCGCGGACGGCGCAGGTGTCCCCGGCCGCTCTCGGACGGGACAGCGAGCGCGATGGTAAGCTGCTTCACCACTTACCTGCGGGAAGAGCGATCCGGGCGGTCAGCGCCGGCCTCCGGCTACCAATATCCGCAGGCGGCCCCGACTGTCCCGGCGCGGGAGTAAGAGCAGCTATGAGCGGCTGTGGCAGCGCTGACGGGACACTGCGGCCGCCGGCCGCCGCGCGCGGCTATAAAGGGATGGCTCGCATTCCTGGGCGCACGGCGGGCCAATCGGCGGCGGCGGGGCAGGAAGCGGGAGGCGGGAGCCGGGTGGCTCCGGGGCCAGGCATAACTTTCCGCAGGGGCCGGGGGGC
>WEKY01028559.1:162310-180343 GCA_013390045.1 Picathartes gymnocephalus | reverse complement strand
TCTTATATCAACCCATGAGTTTTGGGGTTTTTTTGTGATTCTTCTCACCATGGAGAATGGGTGGAGTGATCGAGCATCCCTGTGATACTTAGTTGCTGGCTGGGATTAAACCACAGAAAAGGCATAAAGTTTGATGCCCTTTCTAAAAAGCATTTTGTTGTCAGGATTCAGAAAATATTCATTATTTGGAAATCTCACACCCCAGAGATTCTCCATTTGTTAAAAGGAATTTAGTTTCAGTGAAAAAGAAAACTATGGTTTTAAATCTGTGATATCTTACCTACAAAACATGTATGCCCATATATTTATCTGCTGAAATAACTGAAACTTAAAGCATATTTTATAATTTACATACTTAGGCATATATCTAAGTCCTTCTACAAGAACAATCTGCAGACTATGGCAGTATCCCCAATACATGGGTTATGATAATGGCAATTCATGATAATTCTTATGTTAAAATAAAATCAGTAATCTCTCCTCTACAGAATAGTACTTAAATTTTGATTACCTCATAAAAATGCATGGAGATGTTGCAAACATCAGCAATCTGATAGAAGAGGCTTAGAATTAATTGTACTTTTCTGCTCTCACAAGTGGCACCAATAAATCAAACTTGAGCTCTTGCATTCCTGTGTTGGTTTTTCTTTCATTCAGAAGCTTGCCTGTTGGTCTGAATCACATACTGAGAGTCGTTTAGGAAAAAAAAAAACCCAATGTTCCCATCAGAAAAATGTAATTGAGTATGAGAACATTTGGGGTGAGAATGGTCACATAAATTCATGTTCTTCAATGGACCACAACCACACTGTTCAGGACCAACTTAACTGAATAGCCTATGCATTAAATTGCTTATGGAATTACATTACATTTAAAGGGAACTCAGTGGATGAGAGGCTGGACACGACCTGGCAACGAGCACTGGCAGCCCAGAAAGCCAAACATGTCCCATGCTGCATCCAAAGCTGCATGGGCAGCAGGGCCAGGAAGGGGATTCTGTCCCTCTGCTCTGCCCTCATGAGACACCACCTGGAATGCTGCATCCAGCTCTGGGGTCCCCAGCACAAAAAAGACAGGGAATTGTTAGAGGAAGTCTAGGGGAGGGCCACAAAAATGCTCCGAGGCCTGGAACACATCTATGAAGAAAGACTAAGGGTTGGAGTTGTTCAGCTTAGAGAAGAGGAAGTTCTGCTGAGACCAGATTGTGGCCTGTCACTACTTTAGATGGGGCCTCTAATAAAGATGGGGACAAATATTTTAACAGGGCCTCTTGTCCTAGGACAAGTGGTAATGGTTTTATACTTAACATAGATTCAGACTAAATATAAGGAAGAAGATTTTTATGATGGGGATGGTGAAACACAGGAATGGATTGCCCAGACAGGTGGTAGATGCCCAGTCCCTGGAAACATTCAAGGTAAGATTGGATGGGGCTCTGTTGAAAATGTCATTGCAGGGGAGTTGGACTAGATGACCCTTAAAGGTCCCTTACAATCATTTTATGATTCCTTGATAACTAAGCTGCAGGCATGTGTTTTACATCCCAACTTCACTCTGAAAAAACCATAGAACTTATAAAAGACCTTTCTTTCTAATGAATATTTTTCTCCTTTTAAAAAAGGAAACCATCCAACTTTTAGGTACAAATAAGAACCTGATATCAGAAGCTCTTCGCTACATACATAATTTTAATTGGAATTCTAAGCAATGGATAAAATACCCTAGAAACCTCTCCCAGAATTATTGCAATTATCTCCTCTCTCCTTATGCTCCTTCATATGTTTGCACTTATATCAAGTAACATAAGATTTTTATGAGGTGAGGGGCTTATATGCAAGTCATATACAGTACAGACTGACTTGTTTGTAGACATGTAGGACTGAATCCTCCATGTGGTCTCTGCTGGCTAATTAATCTGAAAATTTCTGAATCCTCCTGCTTGTGTATCATGGACTGGGGACAGAGCACATTTGTATGAACCTACTTACAATACTCATAGTTCTGTGCTAAGAAAGAAGTACTAAGTGACTTCATTAGCTCTGATGTACAACCACTTTGAACCTCAGAGAAAACATCTGATTTTCCTTTGTTCTTAATATAAAACCCAGAAAAGATCTATTTGTAAAAATACTCATGAAATCTGTGGCTTTGCTGTTAAATTATTATTGTGTTATTAAGACTACTCTGCAGTAGTCATTTTATTCTCTGCAGTTAAATAGGATTTCACAGCATGTGTTTTGTTTTGTTTGGCCAAACTCCAGGTTTTCTGGTCCTCTAGTAGAGCCTGAAGAGTTGCCTGCAGACTGTAAAAAGAGTTACATATGTTTAAGTGGATTAAACAGCACATTGAACAGGAAAAGGCATTTAGGGTTATTAGGAAGTAATATCTATTTTACATATTTATTACAGTGGTAACACTCTCACTAAAGTATTGCTTGTCCTATCATAAAATTCTGAAGAGTGCCAAAAATGATGACATCTTTTAACTTATTTTATTACTGAAACTAATTTGTCCCCCTCTTTTAGGAAATAATGTATTGCTGATCATTCTGGCTGAGTGCCCTTCTCCTAGTTATGGGTTACTACTCTCACCTTTCTCCAGAAGCTCAGTGGATGCTTCCTCTGAGAGCAAGTGGAGCATACTCTTGAAATATTTTACGTAGTTTCTGGAAAGTGCTCAGCCATTTGCTCTTAGCTTGCTGCCTGTGTGCAGATCTCTGCTGAAAATATCCCTGAAAAATGTGTTACATGACTAAAAGACAAGCTGTGAGAACACACTGGGAAGTTAAGAAGCTGCTCTAATCATAAAACATGATTAAAGAACACCATTACTCCAGGTAGGTGCAGCTCTAGCCTACCAAATTGCTGCACAGTTTGGCAGATGGACAGATATGGGTTTGAGACTTATTACCTCTGTTTTAACAAGTATATATCTCAACTGGGAAAGTTACACCATCTCTAAGATGGGGAAAAAATCCTCATATGCCTATCTGATGACAGTGTAAACCAGCATCATCAATAAAGGCTGAGGGAATATTTTCCTTCAGATAATATCTTCCAATGCTGTACTTCATGCTATAATGAGAAAAGCACTGCCGCTCATTTAAATAAAGATACAATTCATTTGCACGATAAAATGTAGAAAGAAATTCTTCAGACTCAGTATTTTTTTCATGTAAGCGCTTAGCAATTAGATTTCCATTATTAAAGAAGTGAATCACCTTCAGATTAATGAAGAATAAATTAATCTCCTTAACAGATGGGAAAGAAATACATATTTATTCCTTTACTGAACAACTTTTGAACAGAAGGAATTCAGCACTCACCTGGTAGACTGCAGTTTGTAAGTACTTGAAACAAAATGGACATGAGGAGAGCAGATTTCAGGTTACTCAGGGAACTAGTAAGTGAAATCTCTTGGGAAAATATTTTTGCATGTGCTGGGATCCATCAATGCTGATCACTTTTTAAACATCACCTCCCAAGGAGCAACAATTCCCAAATGTTTCAAGTCAAATAGACAAGGCACAAGGCACAAGGTGAAAAAGGGAAAGTGTATGCCCAGTGGAAGCAAGGTCAGGTGACATGGGAAGAATACAGAGATGCTTCTTGCCACTGTNACCTCCCAAGGAGCAACAATTCCCAAATGTTTCAAGTCAAATAGACAAGGCACAAGGCACAAGGTGAAAAAGGGAAAGTGTATGCCCAGTGGAAGCAAGGTCAGGTGACATGGGAAGAATACAGAGATGCTTCTTGCCACTGTAGGGAGAAAATTTGTGTGGCCAATGCTCAGTTGGACATGAAGTTGCCCAGAACTGTGGGGGACAATAAAAGGTTTTTGTCAAATATATTAATGGCAATAGGCAGTGTGAAAATAACATTAGCCTGTTACAGGTTGAGGATGGTCACCTTACAAACAGGGACAGGTAGAGGTGTTTAACACATTCTTTGCCTCTGTCTTCAACACAGGTGATGGACCAAGGGGGTTTCAGTGCCATGAGACGGAAGACCAGGGCTCATCCTGAGAATGTTCAATTCCCAGCTGACCCTGAAACTGTGCAGGATCTGCTGCTCCAGCTGAATCCCTAAAAATCTATGGGGTCTGATGGGATTTATCTGAGAATCCTCAAGGATCCTGATATCATCACAAAACCTCTCTTGACTTTTGAGTGCTTTTGGGAATCCAGAGGGATTCCAGCTGAGTGGAAGGTGGATGGTGTTGTCCTGATTTTCAAGAAGGGCCAGAGGGAGGATCCTGGGAACTACAGGCCTGTCAGTCTCACTTCAGTACCTGGTAAAATCATGGAAATGATTATTCTGGGAGATATTGAAAAACACCTGGAGGACAATGCAGCCATCAGTCCCAGCCAGCAGAGCTTCATGGGAAGGAAGTTCTGCTTGTTGAACCTAATTTCCTTCTATGTCAGCTTCCTTCTGTTACCTTCTGTTGAGGGATGAAGACGACACATTAAACAGATCCTGCTCATCTGAAATGTTTGAGTCCAACTCTCTGTTAGAATGAATTCCATTTATACTGTGTTTTGATGATTTGCCAGTTCCCAAAAAGTGTTGAGTAACACATGCCTGATTACCATTTGTCTGCACTGCTTTTTTGGTCAGAACTGTCTCTTTTGATGCCCTATGAGATGCAACACAACAGTTTCTGCTTTTGCATTATTTCAGTTAGGTTAATTCTTCCAATTATAGCTTTAAATAATTATAAGACTTTCTTTCATAATATTCCTGAGATGATGGGATTGTCAGGCTTTTGCCCCATAAAACCTGAAAACAATGAAAAAAGAACACATACACAAGGACACAAATACAAACCTAATCTACATACAGCACAAATCTACCAGGTTTCTTGTGGTGTGCATCAGTCAAAGAGTTTGTTTTACTGTCCCTTCCTCCTTTGCATTGTAGATTTGCCATATGCCCTTTCTTTATATAGCAAAATCACTTACGGTCCCCTAAAAATATAAATTCAATAGAATTCCAAAATTAAAACCAAATATCTGGAAAACCTTACAAGAAATCTTTGATGTCTCATCTCTTGATACTTCTTCAAAATTTCCAAATGAAGTGAAACATGGTGGTGATAATTTCTGACACCACCTGGAAGCCCCCACTTCAGGTCCATCAGCTGGAGTTACAACCTCTTTCTTTACAGTAGTTGTATAATTGAGGATAACATTCTTCCATTAATGCATTTCCTTCTGCCTCTGATTCTAGCATAAATAAGCATAGTGAGATCAGGTTGTTGTAATTAAAAAAAAAAAAAAATCATTACAGTTTTGATTATTTTGCTGTGTTTGATGGCAGAAGCTTTGAATGAATCAGAGGATAAATATTTTTCAAATAAAACAGATATTCTTACAGATATTCTTAATCTTTGTATAGTCATACCTGAAGCGATATGAGGTAATGACGTACCTCACCAAGAGCGTGTTTATACGCGTATGCATGGCAAATTGCATTTTAGCCATTCTGCTCACAAGGCACACACTTTAATTGGAGATTTAAATACTGATGACCTGGATTTAAAGTGGCAAAATGTACTTCTAAATCCAAATTTTGTGCACTCCCCTTTCTTCCAGCAGATAAAACTCTTGAGCTTGCAAAACTCAAAATACTAAACTACTCAGAATCTTGCAGGAAAGATGAAGTGAGGCTTTAGAGTTGTCTCCACTTCTTCACATAACAGAAATTGCATTTGCTTGATATACAAGGATGCCACAGCTTCAAACCAAAATTTCTACACTTGTTCCTGTGTATAACTTTTTTCTGGTGACATCCTTTCCTCCCCTCAAGGGTTTACTATTAAAACTTTAAAAAATACTTTATCATCTTTTAAAATACCTTAAGAGATATTTTAACATACAAAGGAACAACATATGTTTATCAATGGTAATTTTTAGAAGGCTAACCAACCAACCAACCATATTCTTAAGGCTCCAGACTCAAGCTGTTCCTTCCTCCTTCTTTCACTACTGTCATATTTTCTCCCTAAAGAGATATCCAAAGAAATTGAGTATTTGCTTTTCATATTTAGCATGTGTCTCCTCATAGAATATCTTCCCAATTCCTGATCCTGCAAGACAGTGAATAGCCCTGCTTCCTCTGTGTTCATCAGTACAGCACCTAACAGTGTAGAGCTTGTGTCTGTGAAACAAAGATTATTGTGATGATCACAAAGATATTCTGCCCAATTTTTATCAGTCAGAGATTGTAGTAGAGGTCTCAAGTACATACATTTAAAGCAGAAGAAAATAAAACAAGAGTGATACCTTGAGCATTATATTACATACAACATGACACAGATTATCTTAACTCATTCCAGCCATGAGGCATAAATACCAGTCTGTAGTTTGTATTTTCTTCCTTCCCCACCCAATACAACTTTCTGTATAAAAGCTATGAAGGGAACATGCAGTGATGCTGACCCTTTTTTGCCCATGCTAGGAAGAAAACAAGGGAGGGATATTACCTGCAGGAATGCACCATGAAAAGGGTTAGAGAACCATCATCATGCCATGAAATTAGGAAACACAAGGTAACTGTTCTTGCTCATCTGACTGAATAATTACTCTATATATACCCACACTAGCTAATAAACTAATGTATTGCTTGCACTTTGAGCATTTTAAACATCATAATAAACAAGTTAACAACAACAACAAAATATATATACAGAAATAGTGGATCCATCTTAAGATAGGCTACTATAATTATCTTGTAGAACTTCACCATTTTAACTCTTTCAGACTGTTTATAAACCAAGCCCAGGCAGACTTTGTTGACAGCGTACATGTGAATTTCTCTCACCCACAGCAGTAATATTGTATCTCTTCTCCTTCCCTCAAATGAAAAGTGCTGGCTCATTAACAATACAGTAGAATCTGCACTGACTCCTGTAACAGAAATTTATTGAAAGCAATGGTTAAATCACATGGACTGTAGCTGTATAGTCAAGCTAAAATTATACATAAGCATTAATAAGTCACAAATCTGCTGCATGAAGACACTGAAGCAGACTAAGGCCACTCAGATCCAATCAGTTTTATTAAAGCAAATTAATGTGCCCCCATACCCGGCCATTCTGTTCAAAGGTCCACTTTGTTCCAGGGACAGTTCTGTTACTTTATTTGCTTTCACTAAGTGAAAACTTTTCTCTCTTTTCAGCCTTAGGACAGTACTAAAACTCAGTTTTTGTATTGCTTTCCCACTACCAGGGACACTAGGAAGAAAAGCACTAACCATGTGCTTGGACACTACCGGGGCAAAAAACAACCCACAAGCAAACCTGAAAAACCACGTAGTCACAGAAAAAAAATATTCCCATGACTTCTTTTTCATATAAACATCACTAAGGCACCTTTAATTTTGGCACATCCTTAGTTCTGAGTAGGATTATTTCCTTTCCTTTAGCACTATTTTAATTTTGGAAATAAATTTCTATACTACATCCTGTACTTTTATCAAAGACATATGGCATGTGGGGGGAAAAAGGAAAATCATAATTATGCAATATCCCAGTTAACTAAAACCTGGTAATACTCTAGTGCTCTAGTGCTGATCTTCACAGAAAAATATAAAACTGATAATGGTGGGCAACATTTATCCCATGTACAGAAGCTGTGTACTTTTTACTGATGGGCTGCTACATTTTCCCTGAGCTATTATAAAATCTGTGTCTTCAAGGTCAATGGAAGCAACATTTTCACTATAGGTAGAGATCAAGTGGTTCTCTACTGTGGAACAGCAGCTCTTTACACAATAATGCTTTCTTCACATCTGTTTTACTTGCAGGAAATCATAAAATGCCTTACTGACAGAGATACTTGATTTAAAGTAAGATTCTGCTCTGAAGAGCAAATTCATGCAAGGCTATGTTTATTGTCTTTCAATGACATTATAGCAGATGACTGTTTGAGAAAAAGATTTCTTTCTTTCTTATCACTTCTTGAACAATACCTTCCAACCTCAGACTAGGTTAATTTTCCCTTTCTGATCATTAGCAGTAATACAGATACTGCAGAACAAACTCTGCCCTCAGAGGCACCCACACAACCTCACCCCTCTCCAGTAAGGCTCTGCAGTTACAGCTTGGCTTTCCCTCTCATTGCTATGACCTTATCCCATCTCAGAACAAAAACAACTTGTAGTAGCTAACCACAATAAAAGTTTTCATATTTCTGCCCTATTTTTAACAAGAATACTTTAAACATAACACCTGTAGGAACCACAGGCATGAATGCTCAGACAGCAGCGAGGGATAGCTATGTAAAATTATCAGTCTGACACAGGACACCATTGCCTAGATATAGATTTTCATATGTCCTGTATAATTCAGTCATTTGGAATCACTCCTGACTTTCCTCTGAATGAAGAAGAGAGAGGACAAACAGTTAATGATTTTCCAGTGCCTAGTCAATATGCTTTGTCTTAAGTTATTCCTGAGAGTATGCCAGGCTTTCAGAGGTGGCTTACATGGGCTCAGAAAGAGAGTGACAGGAAGCATAAAAGTCAAACCACAGAACAGACCAATTCTGAGATAAAGCCAAATTCTATGTTGGTGAAAGAAACCAGAACGACAGAAAGAAAATCTACAATCCTCTTGTCCTTTACCATAGCCCAAACTCATGCCAGAATGTAGCTTCTGTTTTGTGGTATTCTCCTACAACAATGAAAATTTATCCCCTATGCTCTTCTAGTTTTGCATATGACAATGTTTTCCCCCATCCACTTTCTCCTCCAATCCACCCAGAATTCTCACACTTCTGGTATTTTCTCTGTTGAATTAGTATCTCCTTCCCACTTCATTTTGCTGTTAAGTGCAAGAGCTTAGGCTGCAATACTGTTGAGGAAACAATTTTCAAAGGGAAACTATTTCTCATTCAGACCAGTTCAAGGATTTTCACAGCACAAATTTCACAGTATAACCCAAAATCATTTGTATTGCCTCAGATGAAAGGAGGATTGTATCCTTACATTTGCACTTCTACCAAAGGTCCTCTATGGAGAAATGCTGGCTTTTTTCCTACTGGTCTTTTACTCACCAAAATGCAATTGCCCATCAGTTGGGCACACTTGAACTATCCACCCCACATACAACCAGACAGAGCAGGACTGCAGAAATTATCAGCCTTGATTTCAGTGTATCTGTGCCAGGCTGACCAAGGGGGTGAGCAGGATATGGTAGGCACACACTGCTGACTAATGACAGCTGTCACCCCTCTGTTCAACATACTTAAAGGCAGTCTGCAGTACTTCCTGGAATTTGATACATTAGAGCAAAATAGGGCATCTTTGATCATGGTACCCACAGCATTCCGGACATTTGCTGCTTTTAATTTACTGTTACTAGTATTGACACTTGTCTTCTCAGGCCAAACTAAGCTCTACACAAAACTCATGAATTTAAATAGGTGGTGTAGCCCTTCAGTCAAGAGACTCTCCTCCTACTGAGTAATCACTGTTTTTCCACTGCCAATAGGTCTTTACCAAAAAACAACAAAAAAAAAGGTGGCAGTGGATTTTTCAAGAGTCAGGGTTTTTGAGGAGTCATGATCTCTTATTTACAATTGTGCCCTGCTTGATAAGAATCATTACAAATTTTTCCCTCTCCTCATTTATCAGTGCTCAGGCCTCTCCATTATACCAAGTCCTCAGATTCTTTAAATGATCCTGTTCCAGCCATCACATCGTATCACAAAACAGCTTGAAAGAAGCAAATTACCTTTCACAAGTAATGCATAAGCAAAAAACTGGTATAAAATTTTCCAATGCAAGATATTTCCTGTGAAAGTAGACTTCAAAGTAAATACATTTACTAACAGAACCTAAGGAGACTGCTATCTTTATGAGACAATGTGATTTACAGGCAAACCAGGAGCTGAAAAATAACACATTCCACAAGATTAACAAATTACACACAGTAACACTATAAAAAGCAAGAGATGTGGTTCTTATTTGTCATTCCCCCACCCTCCCTAACTAATCTATTCAGATAAATTGTCATAGCAACTTGATTTATACACCAAGGATACTAGCAAAGACATGTCAATTCCCCTTGGAGAACTCATAAATCGAGAATCCTGCCTGTCCTGATGCTGGCAGAGACTAAAGCTAAATGCCCTTCCCTGCTCACCGTGTACTGCCAGAGCAACTTCTCCCAGCACTGACACTCTGCACCAGATGCTCTTGCTCAGACTGCAGCCATGAGCCTTGGTTTATATCAAAGGCAAGGCTGCAGCATTTAGAAAAAGTCCTCCCTTTCGTACTTTACAACATTTTGCTACATGTGAGTTGAGTTCAAAAAGAAATCAGACTTTCTGAAATGAAGGATGCTGTACACAGTGGAGCACACTCTTCCAAATGTAAAAATATACCACACGTGAGAAGACAGAATTCTTCCAGCAATTTTTAAGAATGCTTTCTTTGTAACAGAGTCCTTTCAATTTCAAAATTGCAAAGTGCAGTAGGCAATACACAATTTAAAACAATAAACACATACCACAGCAGATAAAAAGGCATTTATTAAAGTTCATCTCAAAACAAACAAAAATAATAAAGGACATTAAGGCATCTTGTATTCAATAACAGTTCATACAGTAAAGATGACTTCTCCTTCTTATACAAGAGAGCAGATTAGGAAAAGAAAAGAAAAGAGCTCTTGCAAAAAAGTTCTCCCAATACGTTTGATGGACTATTGACTTCCACTGTCCCACCACTTGGTCAGCAAATCCCTCCAAAGAATGCCTATTTCTCCAATGAAACAGCTACAAAACCCAGCACTCACTGAGACATGTACAAGAAAGCACTTTTCTCCTCTTCAGACATCTCACAGTCTGTAAAGATGCATGCTGGAGAAAGACCAACAGATGGGATATCATGGAGAATAAAGAAGCTGTGCTCCTGCTATAATCACTCATTTTTGAGCAGACTAGAATATTTGGCCTTGCTTTCACTAGTATTTACTGTTTTAGCCAGTAACTAGCGAAAATGAGACCACAAGCTCTAGCCTGTTTTGCAATGCAACAATTTGTATGTTCTCCTTCTAGTTCATACTAGATAAACAAATGACAAAGGTCTTATTTCCATGGAATAATTTATTTTGATGAATTAAGCTGTCAAGTGACCAATCACTGTTATAGTGTTTTTTTCTTTAATTGGAATAAGAACATCAGGAAATGTTTACAGAATCATTGGGTTCACTATAACAGGATTTTACTACAGACTAAATATAAATTAATAAACACTGCAGCAGTATTCACTTCACCACACTGGCTCTCTATATCCTTTGTCACACTCTAACCTTCATTTAAGGCAAGTTTGTTGGTTGACTTTTCTGAAGACGACCACATGGTCTCTAGATAAACTTGTGTGACTAGATTTACAAGTTAGGAAATGGAGCTTTATAAAATATTTACTTCAACAAATATGGAAGTTATTAAGAGAGAGATGGTGACCCAGAATTGCACTGTATTAAAAGGTGAAGTTTCCTTGTACCAAAGTCCTTTATTCATCATCTTTAGAACCAGTTTTGCTTAACTATAAAAGAGACACAAAAAGAAAGTATTCAAAGTTTAGACTGTCATTCCATTTATTAGGAAACAAGAACATTATTTCCATCTTACATTGAACACATGTATATGTAATTAATAATACAGACTGAATGTGCTACTGTACCAAGCAACTAAAAAGCATGAAAAACTAATTCTTAACCTTAAACACTAAATGAGCTTACTTCCTGACCATGAAAGTTGAATTAAAAAAAAAAAGTAAACAACAACAAACCCCAGAAAAACCTCAGGGCACTTTTTCTACTTAATTTGAAGGCTCTGTCACCAGCCCTCCAAAAAGAAAAAAAAAAGATGAAGTAATGGAACTTTATCTTCACACATCTCTGGGAATACATCCATATAGAAATTTAGACAATATAAAAATAGACATTAACATTAACTTAGTATTTCTCACCTTTTAAAGCTAGGCTTATAAATATTGAAAGTAGCATGCCTATCATGAAATCTATCTGAAAACCAAGACATCCACTGTAAAGAGCCACTTTTAACTCAGAAGGACTCTGCCCAAAACGACCTTCATCATTTACTTGCTCTTATTTAACAACTGGAACTGGTGTTATGTCTTACACTAAGATTACTTACAGCTGTGTAAAATAAAATAGTTTGCCTTCAAACTTGTCCAGCAGTGATTTTCACTGAATCAGCAAAGTCAAGAGGGTGGAAGAAATCAATACTGAGGGAGCAACTAGAAAAATTTTATTCACTGGAGGGAGAATGAGGCTTGTAGGGTACAGCAAGGTGCTCCCACGTGGGAGACAGCTCCCTTTTATTTCTTACTTATTCACTGCCCTCCAGAACCTGGCAGCACCACTAACTTTATTTTACATCTTCTTGTCATATGAAGACAGTATATTTGCAGTGCATTTGGTTAGCAAAGCCCTCTCATAATAAAATTAAAATTTAAAATTTTAATTGCTCATAAAATAAAAAAAGAAATACTAAGCCAATGAAGTTCAAAGAGTGAAGTCCTTCAGACTAATATTCAGAACTAGCATTTTAAAGCTTTTGAGAAATTTGTAACTTAGAATCCAAAATAAGCAGCAGTTCTTACTCTTTCTTACAAATCTTTCTAACAGTAAAAAAAGAGAACTTGAAAATACTTACATGCTGGACACATACAGATATTAATCAGACACCATAGTCAAATCCAAACATAGTTAGGAAGAAAAGCAAGAAAAAAAATTATCAGATCAGTTTTCTTCAGATATAAGTACAAATCATTTTTAATTTACATACACAGCATGTTCACAATACTGTACATAATACACTCATGTTACCTTAATTACGTCCACCCAGTTCCATCCTCTTGGAAGCTCCCCTTTGTTATCTGCAGAAAAAGATTTTAATTTCAACACACAAGCTAAGGGGAATATTTACCTTTCTTCAAAAATCAACCCACAAAATTCTAAATATCCACACCTCTCAATTTCTGCACTATCAAACTATGAGGACAGAAACAGATTTTAACGTCTTAAAGACAGTACATTCTTCAACCAACCTCAAAGTGAATGAAAGAGATAAAATGGCCTTAAGCTGTGTCAGGAGAGGTTCAGATTAGATTTCAAGAAACAATTTTTCACTAAAAGAGTAGTTAGGTATTGGAATAAGTGGCCTAGGAAGGTGGTGGAGTCACCATCTCTGGAGGTGTTCCAGAAGTGTCTGGATGTGGCACTTGGGGTATGGTTTAGGGGTGATTAAGGTGGTGATGGGTTGAAGGTTATGATTCTCTTATTATGTGATACAAAGTAATTCAGTTTAAATAAAAACACCTCAGTCCATCTGAAATTTAGTTTAGAAGGTAGCTCCAATATGAGCCGGGCTGACCAGCAATGATGAATTCTGTCAAAGAAGTAAATCTTATGCAGCTTTTCCTTCATACAGTTAACAACATTAAGCTTGCCAATTATACATTAGGCTAGGTAGATTATATGCAGAAATTGCTATCACAGGGTGCAACTTACTGCTACAATAGGATAGTATTATCCAGATCATTATTGAAAGCTGAACACAAAAGAATCATCAGCAGAATTAACTGAAGTAATCAACAGCTTTCAATCAAAAATCCTTCCATTTCATTGAAAGCATTAAATAACTGCAGAATCACTTCTTTTTCTAGAATACAAACTAAATTAGATGTTTTATTTTGGGTTCCAAAATAAACACTTTTGCTTAGAAATTACATTTTCAATAATGTGAATTATTTAGGAAGGCTCATGAACAAACTGCATTTTTTGATGAAAGTGAATTTTTGGAGGTGCCAAATCCTCTCCTTCCACAAGTATTTTTTGCAAATTTCACTTTTGTCACAAATTGATTTAAAATAAGATAAAATAAAATAAAACAATGATGTCATTAAATCCCAACTCCACAGAAAGTTGCTGCGACTGAAACTAACATCTCAGGCAAGAATAATTCATCTAAAACAAATAAAACAGAGACCACAGACCTAAAGCTGCTCATCTTATAAACAAATTACTAGTTCCTCTTACTCTAGCAAGGTGTCCTTGCTATAAAATTTGGATTTTCATACTGATCAAAGAAAAGATTATTATAGTGAACAAACCTGTTTTATCGGCTAGTTTTCGTTTCTGGGTTTTGGATAACTGCTCCTTTTTCTCTTTTTTCTTACTTGGTGGCACACCAGGAGTTCCAATTGAAATACTATTGCTTACTGAAGTCTGAGAAGAATAAAAGTGGTTGTAAACATTTTGCACATTAGTGCCATGGATATCTCTGTGTGATGTGATTACTGAACCTGACACTACAATTTTTAAATTTAATCATGGAGTGTGATTTAGTCTGAATGGATTCAGACTTCCTGAACACAGAAATCATTCCTTCCTCCTCAAAGCAGACCTTCAGCATCATCATGGCAAATAATGTGCTTACACAACCCAAAAGCCACAAATTGACCCAGCCTGACTACTTTAAGACCCTGGAGGTGCACTTATGCAATCCCAGGAAGGCTGTAGTAAATTGCCACCTCTCCAATCCTCTGCAGACATATCTCTTTTTCAGCTTCCTTTAGTTTTGCTTCTGCTCAAAGTCTCCATTTTAATGCTATCCTGTGGGACATAACAGCAGGCTGCAAACATTCTGGTATAACAGCAAAATAACAACAAAATATAATAATTATGACCACAGAGCATTGTGGCACCATACTCTGTATGTCACTTTCAATCATTAACATGTATAACCAACGAACTGATTTACAACTTAGAGAGAGCTCTGAAGTATTCAGGTTATAACCAATCTTTTTTTCCAGTTTCAAAGGCACAAAATTAAAATCAGAATTTATCTACTTACCACAGTGTTAACAGGTTGGTTTTCCATAAGCAACTCCTTATTGTCTTTGGCATATTCAAAAAGTGTGTATGTCATTGCAGTTCCAAGATTCGCTTCAACTTCTACCATTAACTTATCCAATATACTTTGCTTAATAGCTGAAGATCTAAAAGAAATCATTAAACTCAACTGTAAACGGGACAGATGATAAAAAGCTTAACAAAGAAGCTGTCATAAATACTTACATTGTGTTGTTGAAGAAAGCATCCATCGATATGACTGGTGCTGTTTGTGGATATGTTTCTGGCCAAGAAACTTCTATTAGGAAGGCTTTGGGGTCTCCACTTTCACCTATCTGAAGTGAAAAAATCCCCAAATTTTATATATCAACAGTTTCCAGTCACTTTCTGAGGATTACAATGCCAATATGGAAGTCTATTACTTCTTTTAGACCATCAAAATTCCTTAAGACAAATCCTTTTGATAAAGTTATCAGTTAGAAAATAAAACTGCTATCTAGAAAAAGCATTAAATTTTGGGCACCAATATTAATATTTACCCTGCAGTTTCCATTCTAGGAGAAGCAGCAGAAACTGTCAAATCTCTTTTTATGGTTGGGTTTTTTTAAATTCCTTTGTTTTAAAAGCTACTTTGTAGCATCTTCAAGCCAAATATTATACTATCACATATGAGAACAGAAAATATGAAGCCTTTTTTACCCCCTGCACATCTAAGCACAGAGCAACATGAAAACAAGCCACAAAACAGGATTGAAATAAGGATGATAATACACTACTAACCTAAGATAGCAAGAATAATGGGTAGGAATGTCAGTATTTATGTCTCATACCTATAGATATTTTATTTCTCTGTACGAGTGAATGAGTAGTAAAAGATTTAAGAAGTCAGTAGAATGAGTTGGGATAAAAAAAAAAATTACAGCATACTACAGACATACAATCAGAAATAACTGTTTCACACAAGGATTTGGAAGACTAGCTCAATAAGGTTTCTAAAACCACCCAAAAATTCTCCCTTATTTGCCTCATTATAAAAATCAGCCTTCATCTAATTATGTAGAATGAAGTGTGTCCACAAGAGAAGTCCTAATCAAGGTAAGGCTATGGTATCTCAAAATAATAAAAAAAAAAGTAAAGAAAAAATTGCTGCTTTCTTATTGACAATATCTGTTTCAGCAGACTGGACTAACTGACATTCAAAACCACTTGATTAGTGGGGAAATAAATAAGACTTTAAATCAAGAATCTGTAACATTTTTCAAGGCAGCATTTACAGTTAATTTTCCACGGCTGCCAAGAGCAGAAGTGGCTGCAAGGTTCACAGGGTTCTCTCAGGAAAGCACTGTCCGTGTGCAGAGCAAATCCTGCAAAGCCAAACGAATTCTTTCTATTTTCTCAGATACTTACTTGAATTATGGCTTCGCACAACACAAATTTTTCTTCATGGGAAAGTTGTATTATTGCCTTTATATGACACTAAGTTTTATTGTATTTAAATTGAATTATCCTAACTTCTGACAATTATTTTTTGTTTAGGAAATATTAACAATGACCAAAGCTAGTAAAATGTAAAATGACACACTTTAGGCTTGCAGGCATGTCATGTTTCCCCTTTTAAGGAAATTAAATTTAATAAGAACAATTCAATCAGTGAAGAAACGCTGCTCTTACATGCCTGGGATTCCAAGTGCTACTAATTAATTGAGTTGTATCTCATTACAATTAGTGACGTTATTCTTAAGTTATTTGAGAAGTCACATAAAGGTGATTTGAGATGGCTTTTCCCTGAAACAGGCATATGGCGTTTTCAGAAGTCTCCCTTCTGCCCATGGGTGCCTAAGGTTTTGTCAGTAAAGTTCTCTGGCCATCCATAGATCTGCCTCAGTCTGTGCTCAGAAGAACTTTCAGGTCTTTAAATCTGAGAAAGCTGGGGAGAATTTCATGCCAGAATCTAACTGTGCATCTTGAGCTCAGCACTCCCTATATGTCTCTCCTGACCAGAATGTATCAGTGCACACACCCAAAGCATTTTGTGGATTTTCTCTGTAGCAGGTAAACAAGACACGATCAACAGTCCTTGGACAAGAGACTGGAACCTTGTAACTGAGCAGTTAACAAAGGTTCCAAATTTTACATAGAAACATCTCTATATATTTCTCCATTTCTGACCAGTTAGGGTAAACACTACACAGCAGGCTGGCTCCTTCAGAGGGTTTTGACAGTTCTGGCTACGCAGGGCACAGATATGCAAGTGGGATGCCTGGCTAAGGGATAACTGGCTTGTGGTGCCAAGCAATAGGACAAGAGGCAACGGGCAGAAACTGATGGACAGAAGTTTCAACCGAGTACGAGGAAGGACTTCTTTACTGTGCAGTGACCGAGCACTGGAACAGATTGCCCAGAAAGGTTGTGGGCTCTCCCTCACTGTAGATTTTCAAGAACCGACTGAACACAATCCTGTGCCACGTGCTCTACGATGACCCTGCTTGAGCAGGGAAATTGGACCAGATGTCCCACTGTGGTCCCTTCCAACCTCACCCATTCTGTGATGCTGTAATAAATCCATGCTGGGAGCAGACTGATACACATGACACACTGTGCTGTGAAGCATCGTTGTACCAAAAATCCTGAAACAACACCCTGTGGATCTATCCTTTACTGCACATCGGATAACCCTTTGGCTTAGACTCCCTGGTATGGCAACTACTAGGAAGCAAAGTAACTTCAAGGTGCAACTTCGCCTTACCCTGTACTGGAAGGACACCGGGCTGAGCTCCCTGAAGCACAGGTCTCCCTCGTAGATGGAGCGCAGCGCTTCCAGCTCCATCTGCAGCCAGGGCCAGAGCAGGGGTTACCGACCGCAGCCCCGGCACGACGCTCGCACCTGCCGCGCTCCCTGAGCGAAGCCGGACCCCGTCACCGCCCTGCTCCCTCCTCCTGCCTCTCGCCCGCTCCAGAGGCCGCCGGTTCTCTCCCGCCCCCACCATGCGGGCCGCCCCCTCTCCCCACGCAGCTCTATCCCGCCCTCCCAGCCCTGGTTCCGTTCTCCCTCAGGCAGCGGGGCCTGGAACTCACCTCCTGGTCCTCGTTGGCCGCCATGGCCGGAGTTCCCCGCTCCCAGCCCCGCTCCCTGCGGCCCGGCC
>WEKY01028559.1:146050-162266 GCA_013390045.1 Picathartes gymnocephalus | reverse complement strand
ACAAGACTCGCACGGACGCACCTTCCCCGAGGGCAGCGCGGGGCACCCGTGGTCTCCACCCCCTGCCCTACCATTGGCCGGCTGCGCGTCCCTCCGCTCTTCCTCCTTCCGCTCACTGGCTCCTTCGCAGTGACGTCCCCGCGTGGGCGCTTCTGATTGGCCCGAGCGGTGCGGCGGAGGCGCCGATTGGCTGCTCCCGCTGCCCTTCTGACACTGCCCGGCACCCGCTTCCTGAGGCGGCGGCCCGCTCGCGCTGCCTCCCGTGACCCGCGGCCGCTCCCAGCTGGCGCCTCCCGGCTCCATCCCGCCGCAGTGAGCGGCGTTACGGGGAGCACGGGCTCGGGACAGCGGGCCGCCCTCCCGCCGCCATCCTGCTGCCTCGCAGGCCCCCGTTCCGGGCGCAGGATGACCCTTCCGACTCACTGGGACTTCCCGGTGGAGCTGTGCTGCCGGCCCATGGCGTTCGTCACGCTCACCGGCCTGGACGTGGTGTACAACGCCGTGCACCGCGCCGTGTGGGATGCCTTCTGCGCCAACCGCAGAGCCGACCGCGTCCCCATCTCCTTCAAAGTGCTGCCCGGCGACCACGAGTACCCCAAGTGCAGGACGAAGGTAGCGAGCGGCGCCGGCCTCGGCTGCGCCCGGTGCTGGCGGGGTCCCAGCCTGCTGCGCCAGCAGCACGGGCCGCCGGCGGCCCCGGGAGCGGGAGTGCGGGACTTGGTGTCTCCCTGCGGGGCGGGGCCGTGCCCTGGTCTGCCTGGGGTGCAGCCGGCTGGCACCGCTCTGCCGGACCTCGGCTGCCCTTTCCCCCGATATTGGAGGGGAAGTGTGGGAGCTTCAAGTCAGGGAAATTATGAGGACGAAGGGGAAGCCGAGAGCTTTGTAATGGAGCGCCGTGGGTGCATAGGAAACAGGGGTGCCTTAGCTCATGACCCAGAAGCAGAGAAAGCCCCTATGGTTTACTTTCTAAGGCACTTGCTACTCTTCTACATAGCATTAAGATACCTTGTAAAATTTGAGCGTTAATGAAACCCAAAGTTCAACTTTGGAGAAGCTAGATACTTGAAATTAGTGTATTCTGAAAAAAAACCCAACCTAACCTCTAAAGCTTTTTTTTACGAAATGTTTCACTTTAACTAAGTGAAGCACAGCAGAAGGAATTATCTCTGCTGTTCTCTCTGCTTTGCAATGGCAAGTTAAGAAGCAATGCCAATGAGTTTAACTGTTGGAAAACTCCAAAATTCTGTGATGCTGACAAAGAGACTAAACTGGTGTGTCCTTGCACTGTTTTGAGACCACTGTTTTCAACTGAGCATAATATTTCATGGCAGCATATGAGACATGCTCTTGAACGTGAGCCTTTTCTCCCTCCAGTCTCCCTGGAATCTGTTGTTCTTTACTGCTGATATCTCAGACATCAGGCCCTGATGCCAGAGCTATTGAGGGATATGTCTTAATAGGAAGCAAAGACTTGACGGGAACAGTGTTAAAGGAAAGATGGCAAACATATTAAGTGACAAGAATGTAGAGGCAATTCCTTTTCTCCTGCTATAAATATTTGTAAATGGATTTTGAAATTTACTTCAATATCCTCAATATTTTCAGAGGACATCCTATGAGTGGTATATTCCAAAAGGAATTCTGAAGACTGGTTGGATGAACAAACACCTGAATTTGGTTCCAGCACTTGTGGTGGTATTCTATGAACTAGACTGGGATGAGCCACAGTGGAAGGAAAAACAGTTGGAGTGTGCTACTCGAGTTGAAATTGTCAGGTAGATTTTTTTTCACTTGGTTCATAAAGTACTACAAGCTAATATAAGTGTGAATTGCAGAATCTATTTGCACTCTAGAGCATATAATTTTTTTTCTTAAACGCAAGTTAAGGGAAACTTGAACTTTGCTTTTTAATATACAATTCCCAATAAAGAACATTTTAAATGGTTTATTTGTAAAAGTTACTTAAGTGAAAACAGCCCTGGAAATTTTACTTCCTAAACTCAGCACAATAGTTCTGTCCCAAAAGAGGGAAGACAGCATTCTCTGAATGATGGAGCATATTGTTGTGTTTGGCTTTTTCACTTTTGTAGCATTCTTCCAGTGCTTCCATCTAGACTGAAATCTTGTTTTGTTCTGGTTATTCAGAAATAAGAAGTGAAACTTTGACATTGTGCTGTGTTGTCTTTATTTTAGGCAAAGTTTGCAGGGGAGAAATACCAAAGTTGCTGTGGTTTTGATTCAGAAAAAAACACCATTGCCTCCAGGTAAATGAAAACTCCATGCACAGTTGCAGAGTTCTCATTTTTCAGAAAGCCCGGTGGACTGAGCTGACTTTGGTTTGTCACAGTATCAGTGGCTCTTCATCTAATGTCATCTGCATTCATTAAATACACTGTGACTGCAGGAAGGTGTAAGGATAAAAAGAGCACTCAGAACAGTTGACCTTAAACATTTGATACTTTTATCCCCGACTTCTCACTCTTAAGTCCAAGTGCATTTTTTTTGATACACAGTATGACTGATGGTTTATATGGTAATACATCTGACCTGCCTTCTCATATGCAAGTTGCATTTTAAACATTGCTTGAGATCACGAAAACCAGTAAAAGCATTGTGAACTTAGAGGAAGGGTGTTTGGTACCTACAGAGGTCTTTCATCTTAACTTGGTTTTAATTAATAAAATTTTGGAGCCACCTGGAATTGTGAAATTTGATACACTTTAACCTTACATTTCTGTAGAGGTACTTCTAATGTCTGGCAAACCATTTTTTGTTTTTTGCTCTACCTGCTGTATGTGTTTGCCTTTTCTGGGTGTTGTTGTATTTCTCAAGACACGGGATATTTAGTGCTGTGAGAGATGAAAAACTTACACCATACTTGTAATTTTTTGCTAAAAACTGCTAGAAAGTTTCTGCAATGTGTTCTGCTGGATGAAGTACATAGCAGTCTGAAAGAAGTACAGAATGTGCTCTTGGTTTTATCTTTATTAGATTTTTCAAATCTGTTTAGACCTTTAGGTTTAGCTAAGGTTCATAACCTGGCCTTTAAGCTTTTAGAACTAGTTTGATGTTGCAGCACCATATACTTGTGCTTTCCTTGACTTCACTAGGGGAAGATGTTATTGCATCAGAGAGGGCAGCAGCTTTGTGTAATGCTTGTGACCTTTCTGGAAAATCACTCTTTGTACTTCCACACACTGACCATCTTGTTGGCTATATTATAAGGTAAGTGACTGTAAACCTCTGTCTTGCTCTGTTTGCTGACCATGGGATGGCTTACATGACACCAGGCCTGCTGGCAGCAGATGGTGTGCACTTGTCTCAAAGGGGAAAAAGGATCTGCACACAAGAGTTAGCAGAGCTCACTGAAGGGGCTTTAAACTAGACTTAAAGTGGGAAAGGGGTAAGACCAATTTCGCTAAAAATAAGCCTGGTGCCAGCATGCCAGTGTTGGACTATTGGTGTGCTAGTGAGGGCCTTTATTCTGCTGGCTCAGTGGAGGTAGTGGATGGAAATCTATGCAGTGTTGTGTCCAGTTCTGGGCACCTCAGTGCGAGAAAGACATTCAGGTGCTAGAGTGTGTCCAGAGAAGGGCAACAGAGCTGGTGAAGGGTCTGGAGCAAAAGCCTTATGAGGAGCAGCTGAGGGACCTGGGGGTGTTTAGCCTGGAGAAAAGGAGGCTAAGGGAGGACCTTATTGCTCTCTACAACTGTCTGAAAGGAGGCTGTGGTGGAGTACAGGTTGGTCTCTTCCCTAGGGCTTCCCTTCAAGCCATAGGATGAGAAGAAATGGCTTAAGTTGCATCAGGGAGATTTAGATTGGATATTAGGAAAAATTTCTTCACCAAAGGGGTTATCAAGCATTGATTGGAACAGGCTGCTTAGGGAAGCAGTTGACTCACCTTTGAGGGTGTATTTAAAAGACACCAAAATACTGTGCTTAGGGACAGTAGGATGGGCTTAGTGGTGGACTCAGCAACAGGTTGACAGTTGCATTTGATGATCTTAAAGGTCTTTTCAAATCTAAACAATTCCATGATTCTAACGTAGATGTTGAGAGGTTGAGATGAATGCTATGTGGCACACATCGTAGACGAGCAGTGAATATTTTACCTGTATGCTGGAATTCTTCAGGTTATTCTGATGAATTCCACACAATTTTATTTCTTGGTGAGGTTGAGTAATGACAGTCAGATATGTTGCTCTTAAAAAAATTTTATTAGATATCCCAAGATGTTCCTGGGTAGAGGTAAAGTGGGCTTTTCTACTTCGACAGTAGTTTTGGCCCTGCTGGTTCTAAATGATTTTTCCTACAAATATGTTGTTAGGTTTAACTCTTAGCAGGCTTTTAGTTTTTCCTCCCCTCCACTTCCTGGCCATGTAGTTCTCTCTTTCTGTTCACGCTAAGTGACCTCTATCTGGTTGCAAATATTATGCCTTCGTTATTTTATAAATTTGTTGTGCCTTATGTTTTGATATTTACATGGACGACAACTTCAAATAAACTAGGAATGCCTTTCAAAAGCAATTTGAGGAAAAATAGACACTCTTGTGTAGATCTAAAAAGAAGGGGTCAAATTAAGGCAAATCATGGTTTACTATAATTAATTTTAATTTTTCCATATATTCTCAGGAAGAGGAGGAGTCACAGTGTGAGGCTCACTCTTCTCTCACCCTCATATTTATATATAAACAGTATAATTCTCAACATAAATTAATGCTGTTATTGTATCCAGGCTGCTCACAAACTGCCACTGGAATCGATCAAAAAAAAGTAACTATTACTCCTAGATTTTCATATTTTTCGTTGCTGAACTGAGAATATAATAACAGAACTGGTACTTCAGCCTTTATTTTCTCCATGTGTCAGTGCTGTTGCATGTATTCCTTTCCTGGATTTGGATCTTATTCTAAGTGATTTTACCCCTTACAGCTTAATCATATATAGCATATGCTCCTTAGATTCTCCTCAATCTCATTGCATTTAGTGTTCTTGTCCTCTTTGTCTTCCCCCCACTGTGAGTTGCCTTAGGCTATTTCTCTTGCAGACAAGTTCCACTGTTACCTCTGCAACCAAGGTAGCTGTTGATGTTTGGACAGAATGATGAAACCTAGTCTGTACCCTCATAGTTTTATTTACTGCTATTTTTTCCTTCCCACTCCTTCCCCCACAGTCCAGCAAATAAGATACTGTTCAGACCTATTCTGTGAGCCTCAGCAGGGTTTTCTTGTTTTGGCTTAGGGGCATCTCTCAACCTTCTATTGCCTTGCAAAATCAGAATAGCTTATTCTGAGGCTATCTTAAATTAAATACTGGAGTTCGTTGTATGAGAAGTTAGTATGTAAAGCTCTCAAACTTACTTGTTCTACTTCTTATTATCCCTTTGGTGAAAGGTTTTTGTCTGCAGACTCTTACCCTCTGTGGTAACATAAAGAAGAGTTTAGTAATACCACAAGGTCCTTCACCAACACTAAAATAAGCATGATTAAAAGTAACTTATTTTGAAGAACTTCAGAATTTCTTTGTATGTGGGAGAAACTTTGTGAAACTTACGAGCAACTTTGTTGCAGGTTGGAAAATGCTTTCTATGAGCATGCACAGACTTACTATTATACAGAAATAAGAAGAGTTAAATCTCACAAGGAGTTCTTGAACAAAACCACTCATCAGGTAATGTTACCCTATTTTTGAAATTTTGTGCAAGTTACATTGCGTGTTAAAATAGGAAAATAAGGGTTCGTTGCTTAAATGTTTTTATTGCCCCCTTCCAACTCAAGATGTCCTCTCTTAGTGTAAGAAGTAAATCTGGGTTTATTTTCTGCAATTTAAACTTTTATTTTGATTGGTTTTTTTCTTACGATTGTTTTCCTCACATCTTCCTTAGAAGAGCTGTGGGCCAAAATTAGGTTCTTAGATTAAAAAAAAAGAAAAAGTTCTCGTTTCTCTACATGGTTTAACCTATTTGAGTGTAATATCTTAAGTGTGGAATGTGCTTCCCTTAGATATTTTGTACTCAAAGTTGCACTTGATTTCAGTTTTTAACTTTTGCCTTTCAAATCCACTCAGACACATTTTGTTCTGTTGCGATTGCCAGCTTTGCTCTTTTGGAAGCTGGAATCCAAGTGGTGAGCTCCAAACCACAATCGGCTCTGTTTGCATAGAGATTTTGGGGTGTTACAAAGCCTCTCCCTTGTGCCAAGGTAACAGGCTTTGAATAGATTAAATCTGTTGAAAGATCATTGCTGTGTCATGGTGGTAGAGAGAACTACTAGGAAACAGTTGCACAGTTGGTTTTTCAAGTCAAATGCTGTATTATGTAAACCTCTGAAGTTACCGCCTGTATGTCTTTGTAGGTAACAAGGTATGTTTGGATGTTTGTGAATGATGTACATTGGTTATGTTTTGCAGCTTTTGTTTGTTAGACACCAGTTCAAAATAGCCTTCTTCAGTGAGCTGAAACAGGATACACAGAATGCTCTCAAGTAAGGCTCATGTTATCTTCCCCCACCCTCTCTACCCCAAATTACTTCTAAGCCATAAACTGTGACAAATATTTTTCTGAATGCAAAATTATTTAAACATGTATGTAAGGGGCAAGTTCTTCACTGGGGAGAATGCTCTGATTGGATGGCTATTTTTCGCTATCAGCAGTCCTGTTCAAGACCTTTATTATCATGTGTGATTTAACTCTTAATTATTCCTGCTTAGGAATTACAGAACTGCCTATAATCTTGTGCATGAATTGAGGGCTCATGAAACAAACATGCTGGAAATCAAGACCATGGCAGGATTTATAAATTACAAGGTAACAACTGTACTTCTAGTCTCTGACAACTGTTACTTAAAAGAAAAAAACTGATGTACCTTTAATGAGGAAATGTCGTAAAGTTCAGTTTTATATTGCTTTTACAGACATGGATTAGAAAGAGTTATCAGTGGAACACCAGTTATGCTCAGACTTGCAGAGGCTTCTGAATTCCCTACAACAGAAAGATCCTTAGCTGAAATTTGGGATTATCTTAAAGGATTTGAGTTCATTTGAGATGCAGTCTTCTGAAAGACTAGACGCTCATTCTGTGCAGCTGTGCAGGGAGAATGAACACCAGAGCTGCTTGTTCCTTGAATGTTTTTGTCTTCTTGCAAAGTTTAGGCCAATATAGTTCAGTTACTGCTTATTAGGGGAAGGAAGTAACTCTAAGAATCAGTCCATACTTTTGTGGTATTTTGGGGGCTTTTAGGTAAAGCAAAACTATCCCACCATTTACAAGAATCTTGGAGTTGGATCCCATCAAATTCCATTTGCGGACTGCAGGCTTCAAAATAATGAATTTTCTAGAGGCTCTGAAGTTCCCTGTTATATTTGGCAGTGAGTTATGCACTCTTCCATTGATGTCTTGGGGAAGAAGGGGATTATAAATAGTATTAGATGAAATAGAGGACCATGTGGTTTCAGGTGTAGTACATTATGTTTTACATCTACTTTTCTCCTCTGTTTTTTATGCAATTTTTACTCTTCAGAAATATGTTAAATTATTTGGGGGGCCGGGGGGTTGAGTGCTACTCCTTAGCAGTCTAACAGTGGTTTTTCATCTTATGTTTATTTTTTCCTAGATCTGCCGCCTCTGTTTTCAACATAATACTCCACTGGATGCTATTGCGCAGTTCAGGAAGCATATTGACCTATGCAAGAAAAAAATAGGAAGTGCAGAACTGGCTTTTGAGCATGCTGCTTGGATGTCTAAACAGTATGTTTTTGCTTAGTAGCATTTTAGATAAACAGTGAACTTCAAAAAGTTTACTTGTCTAGACAATATACAAATTCTTAGTTCTCTGCCTAAGGGATACACAAGAACATAAAATACCCTGTTGTTCTGTTTTGCATCGATCATTGACTACTTTTCTCTTTGAATGAGCAGAGTATGACACAAGTGCAGCCATAGAATATAGCAAAAGTTCAGAGAAATATCATCTGTCTTGAGTAACCAGAACTTTTATTTGTAGGGTACCTTTTAGTTCAAATTGCTGTTCCGTACATAATCTTGGTTATGACTGTTTTTTTTAACAGATTTCAGGCTTTTGGTGACTTGTTTGATGAAGCAATTAAGCTGGGATTGACAGCAATTCAAACTCAGAATCCAGGTTTCTATTACCAGCAGGCAGCCTACTATGCACAGGAACGGAAACAACTAGCAAGTATTCTTTGCAACCATGATGTAAGTTGGGAGGGGAAAAATGCTTTGTAATCAACCAGGTAGTGAATTCCCTAATGTAGTCTTAAACGGAAGTGGAACAATCTATAATATGTGTATATGATATCCAAGGAAAGGATATGTATCACTGTGATGCTTGTTAATGTTACATGTATTTTTTATGTATGGAAAAAGTTGCTCAAATGCATTAGTATTTATTTTATTACAAATAATTCTGACATGTTTTTTCACTTTTTATAATTATACTTTCTGCATCTCTGGATAGTTGAAAACTCACTTTCTTTTTCCATATTTATATGTGCACTGTATGTGGTGACTTACAGAAAGCAGAGAAACAAGAACGTTAGTACTAGGATATGGCAGGGTATTGTTTTAATATTTTTCTGACACTTGATTGGCAGGAAATGGAACATGAACCCTTTTAATTACTATATTTGAATTTACAGTCCTCTGTGGCGTATCCCAGTCCGGATCCCCTGGAAACGCAAACTGGAGTGCTTGACTTCTATGGGCAAAGACCATGGCGGCAAGGAATATTAAGTATGTTTCTCTACTGCTACAGAAATATAAGCTTGAATCCTTACTTGAGATCAGATTGGAAAAGGGCTAATTTGTCGTAATATACACACTCTAAATGTTAATAGATGCAGTATAAGGACTAGGTGGTTTTACTGTAATTTGCTGATTTGGGGTAGATTCTGTTAAACAAGGGGAAAGATAGTTGTGTTCTAGAATTTCCTTTCTAGGGAGATATATCTGCCTGTGAAGTAAAAAATTCTGTGAATGTGTTGGAGTTGAAGCTTGCATTGCATATTGCTCACGGTATAAATAGTTCTCTTTGGGTCTGGACAGAATTCCAGTTTCATGGATTTTTGCATTGTTTTATGCAGGCTTTGATCTTTCTGATCCTGAAAAGGAGAAGATGGGGATTTTATCCCTACAGTTAAAAGAGAAAAATGTCCTTCACTCGGTAAGTTTTAGTCTTAAAAAAAAAAAAAAAAAAATCAGTTTTTTTAACACAACCCTAATGTTTGCATATATAATGATATCAATAATGGTTTTATCTGCTAGGAGCTAATAATCACTTTGTTGAGTAATGCTGTCGCACAGTTCAAGAAATACAAATGTCCAAGAATGAAAAGTCATTTGAGTGAGTATAGATAATCAGATGCATTTTTTTAAATTTGATTTTGCAAAGGCTTTCAGTAGTGATCTGGAATTTTTTTTTTATCAGTGGTTCAAATGGGAGAAGAATATTACTATGCTAAAGATTATGCCAAAGCTTTGAAGTGAGTATCATTCATGATTGCTTCTTTTATGTGCTGTCTTCTCACTAAGACCCCATGTCTTATTGCTATGGAATAATGTTGGAAGCTTGTGTAAGATGCTCCTTGTATCTGGCTGTGATCAAAGCACAAGCTATTGAGTCTGTGAACCCCCACTTATATTAAAGAAAGCAAAACAGATGAGTCAGTTATTAGAGCATAAAAACTTCCTGCTCTGAGCTGTTGTGGGATTTGCCATATTGGGAAAATATTATCTATTTCTAGCTCCCTGATTGAGTGCTATCTGTCTGTCTCTCTTGTTTGAAGTAGGAGAGATGTATTTACTTGTTACTAGCTGACTGCACTTTACATGGAAGAGAAGATAGGCTGAGATAAGCAGATCAATTTGTGTCAAGCCTGTTTGGTCTATGAACAAGCATTTTTTCTTTATGTTAGGTAGATTTTCCTGAAGTAGGCAGAAATTGTTGTCTTAAATAGTTGAGAAGAGTTTAAAAAATCACTTCTCTGCTTTTCTAGTAACAGCAAACAGTGGTCTGTATTAGGAACACATTAAAATGCATGGTTTTGCCTGATTAAGATTGATGCATGTGTTGTGGATCTTTGAAACCCTTGAAGGGTGCAGGGGATAGGAAGTAGGAGAGAAAAGAAACATCTTGGCTTAAGGAACATGAAATTTCTTCAGTTTGGAAGCGGACTTTATTGTGGGGGGTTGGTCTGTTTTTATAAATACTTACTGTATATTCAATAGTAAGGCATATTTTTAATGCAATATTGGACTAAGGCACTTCTGTCCAGTTGCTGTTTTACTAGTTCTTTATGTGAAGACAGATGAATTTTCTTCTTGTTCTCTTGTGAAAATTTTTCTAGCTCGAAATAGAAAATTCAGGGAATAAATGTGTTTCTTTATCATAGTTTCATGACGTTTTCAATAAATCATTGCCTTGTATAAACAGTAGACTTCAATCTAGCATTTGTATTAGTGAAGGTGAATTTTGTATTAATGATACCAAGTAAAGGCAAACTTCCAAAAAATACTGGTGAGCATAACTTGTTTTTTCTTAACTTTGCGATGTTGCAGGCTCTTGGATTATGTTATGTGTGAATATCGCAGTGAAGGATGGTGGACCCTCCTCACTTCCATATTGGCAACAGCACTCAAATGTTCATATTTGATGGCCCAGCTGAAAGATTATGTAACATACTCTTTAGAGCTACTGGGCAGAGGTATTCTTTTAAGAAATAAATACATTCAGCCTATACAGAAAAATTTAAGTACATCCATTTTGAAATATGACAAATCATTGTCAGACACAGTGCTTACAACATATAAAATAACTGTACTTGTGCTGCTTTACTACCTTCTGTGCTACACTGGGAGTTGTCTTTCTCTTCTATTATAAAATGCATTGCATTCAAATAGACTGTGTCAGGATATCTGAGATACAGAGCTTCATTTGAGACTGTTCAAATAATGTAACAGGAACTTCCTGAGCTTTGGGATGGGAAAGAACTGTAGTATAGCTAAAAGAGAAAAACATTTTTCCTAGTAACAAAGCTAACAGGATTTTTCTGGACTTAAATGTCCCAATTATGCTTCTCTCAAACTCCTTATAGACCTCTGCTGATGAAATATATATGTGGGATGTTTTAGGGAAAAAACGTAGTATAGGGTGGCTCCACAGTAGCAGTGTAAGCACTCTGGTCTGTGTAATGCCTGCCCCTTGACATTGCAGAAATCAACCTTTTGAGCCCAAAATTGCTGATACCACTACTAGAGCAGGTGTGGTAAAAATGAGTTTGCATCTTCTTTTAGCTAGCCAGGCTACTCTGCTTTGTACTGAAGAATAGCAAACAATGCAAAACCACCTTTCTTCAAGAAAAGAATGCTTATTTTAGTCTTCCTGTCACCTCCTGTAGTTGTTTTTTTCTGGTATTATCTGAGCTGATCTCTTTGCACGTTCCATACTTGTCTATGCTTTCTTCTGTTTTTAAACATAAACTACAAGGAGGTATAAGCATTATTTTTCTGGAGCTTTGCTCCAGTACATTACAAAATGCTTGTCTAAACAAAAAATATTTTACTTGGTTCCAGTGAAAGTAAGAGAAAACATTAAAAATGGGAATGTCCTTCATTACTGGTAGATGGATGTTTTAATTTTTTTTGTCTGGAATGTGTTATTTGAAAGATGCAATCTGAGGGAAAGATTTATTGTTAAGTTTAAAAAAAAGTAGAGGCCCTTGCTTCTGTCTTATAATCTTTGTTTTGTTCTGTTTATTAGCATCTACTCTTAAAGATGATCAGAAATCTCGAATAGAAAAAAATCTCATAAAAGTTCTGATGGTAAGTGGCAGAACTCCTATTACCCTTTTAAATAATCCTAAGACTGGTCAGTGTCTGGTAACCTTCTTTTATTGTTCATTGTAATCTTTTGCCTGCATACAGAATGAAAGCCCTGATCCTGAACCTGATTGTGACACTGCTGCTGTGAAAGCATCACAGAAATTGTGGGCTGACCGTGTTTCGTTGGCAGGCAGTAATATTTTTACAATAGAAGTCCAAGATTTTATACCATTTGGTAAGTAATAAAGCAAATTTACACCAGATCATAAATTTGGATGTAGTTATACCTTGAAAATAATTAGGATGAAAGTATGAAGAGTGTATTAAAGCCAGCAACAGTGTTTCAGCATTGCTCTGTTCCTTGCCTAAATCAACAGGATAAGAAATAATAGAGAAGTCAGTGATCTCTTATCCCTGATGTGGATTACTAAAGAATTCCCTGCTTTTTGAAAGACTTGTGACATTCTGGTGTGCTTTGAAGTAAGACTCTGAGGAAAGAGGGCAGAATGTGTGCAGAGTAATGCTCGCCATTGAAAAGGGGGCATGGGTGACATCCAAGTGTACAAGACTGTTTACTGCTGGACATCTGCATCTCCTCTCCTCTGCAGAGGTTTTTGGCTTTCTGTGACAGTGTTAGTAGCCAAATTTGTCCCACTTGCAAAACAGAGTTGTAAGAGTATACACAGAACAATTCTTGCCACAATCATTTCAGGAGTGTGCTTCTGGAATTTAATGTTACAGTTTCTATTTAACACCTACTTCTTGTTTCTTTTTGCCTTTTCTTTTTTTTTTTCTAATTCCAGTACAGTGCAAAGCAAAATTTCTTGCTCCTAGTTTTCATGTTGATGTTCCTGTGCAGTTTGATGTATACTTGAGAGCTGATTGTCCTCATCCTATCAGGTTTTCTAAGCTCTGCATCAGTTTCAATAATCAGGTACCTCTGTTCTAACTATCTCTGACCTAGTGATAGAAACTGATAATAAGAATGGAATAACATTTTAATGGTTTTAAACATAAAAAAGATCAAAGGGTTTTTCCAAAAATTATGTTAATACTTAAGCTCAAAGATATTTGGGGTTTTTATGCATTATCTATCATTTTTGACAAGTATATTGATACTGGAATAAGACTCAGAAATGCAGTTTGATTAGTTCATGTGTCGTATCTGCTTTTTTCTGTGAAGATTGCTAAAGTTTCAGAAGGATCATTTTAATGTCTTATTTCTTGTTATTCATGAAGTTACATTAATATATTGGATATCTTGTGTCAAAGAATTTCAGTGTAATTACTGCTAGTCTAACTTCGATATTGTGAAAAGTAGGAAAAACCCATACAGTTTGATCCAGTGACACAGAGTCTTAATATTTGCTATATTGCCATTACTCTCTAAAGATGTCTTCAGTCTGAATATATCAACTTTTTTCCCCACTCCTCAATTACAGGATTACAACCAATATTGTGTTGTAGAAGAAGCCTATCAGAAAAGTGATATTCTAGAACAGTCATCACAAGGAACAATGTGCTTAGTGCCTGGCAAAACAAGAAAGTTCTCTTTCAAATTTGTTGCAAAAACTGAAGATGTAGGAAAGAAGATTGAGGTTTGTCCATTTGTTTTGTACCCTTCTTACTGTTACATATAATGAACTCAAACTACTATGTGCCTCTAATCTGGCAGCAGTTGAAAAGTCACTGCAGTTCTGAGTGTCTGAATTCTTGAAAGTGAGTATCAAAAGTGAAACTATTGTCAGTGACAAAGCACAAAGAAAACCACAGAAACTGAAGAATGGTTTCAAGAAATTAAGCTTTTTTTTTAAAATATGTGCAATACTTAAAAATTGAGAGGTGGTATAGTACTATAGAAGGGTAGGAAATTGCAACCTATTACACTGCTTGCACCTAACCATGGATACTTTTTCCACTGCTTTTTCATTAAATGAAATCCTGGGTTGGTGAGGTCTTCGGTCTCCAAGCTGTCAGAAGCTTTTTGATGATACATGTATTTATTATGTCTGTGTATGTTGGAAAACCATATTCCTACAATAGGTGGTTGGAAGACTCACCAATAGGTGTTTAAATGTGTGTCTATCAGATCACTTCTGTGGATTTGATCCTGGGAAGTGAATCTGGCCGCTGTGTGATTCTGAACTGGCGAGGAGGAGGGGGAGATGCTTCCTCATCTCAAGAAGCCTTGCAGGCAGCACGGTCCTTCAAGCGAAGACCTAAGCTTCCAGACAATGAAGTGCACTGGGACACTTTGACTATTCAGGCAAGCACGATGTGAGTAACAGCTTGAAAGTGTCTATATAACATATTGTGAGTCTCCTGTGAAGCCCTGATCACTCTGCTTAATGAAAGCCTTGTTTGGACTTCTTCAATACGAGCTTTTTAATAAGTCTCTGCTTAAGATAGAGACTATCCAATTCTTTAGGATTCTTGAGGCTCCAGATAGGTAGGAGCACAGAAAAAGCTTGCATTGATCTCTCAGCATCCCAAGTACACTTTGGTTCTCCACTTCACCTAACTTTGCCAGGCAGGCTTTTCCCAGATTTTTTTGCAAACTAGGAGGTGTTAATGTTCTCTTACGAAAGCCTTTGCACAAGAATCCCTAAGAAACTGAATTGGAAAGTTATTAATAATGAAAATAATGAAACTTGTTTGCAGTTGGTGCAGGTGCTTTTTTTCTTTCCTTACAGAACATTTGAACCATTAATGCTTATTACTGGGGTGCCAAACTGATCTTTTTTTAATTGAGTTGTTCCTATCATGTTGTTTTTCAGGAGTCTCACATCTCTTAGTTTAATAGGCCACCAGTTGTGGGAACTCTCTTAAACAATAGGGTATTTTAGCCTCCTTTAAACTAGGCTTAAGAGCATGTTATTTAAGAAACATACAATAACTGAGTCTTTTCTCTTAAAGGATTATTTCTAGAGTGCCGAACATTTCTGTTCAGCTCCGTCATGAACCTCCTGCCCTGACTAATGAAATGTATTGTTTGATTGTGACAGTCCAGTCACATGAGGAGACAGTGGCCAAAGATGTCAAGCTTACAGCAGGTTTAAAGCCAGGTATTTGGGATTATTTTCTTTTAATCCAGCAGTCTCATAATTGACTCCTTGTTCTGGATGCAGTGCAGAGAAATATAGTAAACTGTTTTCCTGCAGTAATTAAAAGCCAAACCAAAGTGAAAGTTGGGAATGATGAAATACCAATGGTAAGAACAACAGCTAACAGACTCATTCAGTTATGATTATTTTAACCACTGCTTGTCTGTGGTGCTTGCATGGATATTTTCAGAATATAAGTCTTTACAAGTTTGAAAGAAAATGTGGAAGCTTTTGTATTCCTTTCTAACTTTTTATTCAATTTGCTTGTAACTGAATTTTTCTTTTCCCCAAAGACAGATCTTTTTCTTCCCGAGTTGAAAGCACTAGACAGTGCCAGATATGTTTTCTAAGTATGGATTTTGTGGATTTTCTCGCACACCCACCCTGCTTCCTTTTTTTTTTTTCCTGCCCTGGACAACATGGATTGGTTTATAACCACTTGAAATTTGGGGAACAATGGAGCACTGAAACAGTATTTCTTAGCAAAGGAAAAAAATGCAAATATTGCATGTCTAAGTCTTAGCTATCTATATGTAGATATTGCTGACAGTTTTCAGTATGTGAAGCCCAAATGTTATACTCAGTATCCCTCTTCGTAGTAATTATCCTGAAAGACAAAAATATTTTTTAAGCCACTAGCATATAGGATGGCATATATTCTATGTATTCTGAAATAGAACCTTGTTTTCTATACAGTCGTATGGTTCATTAAAGTCAGTGGAGTATTCTTGAAGCTTGTTTAATTCAGTGTTTGGGCTTGGCTCCTGAAGCAGTGTTTAATAAATGGTCTTTGTTTTTCTTAGCTTTATTTTTCCTTGCTCCATCTAATCTCTTTAACATGGGATGTGCAAGGTCAGTGTGGGTTTGCTGATTGCATTAAAAGAACAATTGAAATCTGACATTTCATTTATAGGGAAGGTGACGTATTTTCCACAGTTGTAACTTTTTGGCAAGATATGGCTTGTTTTGCTTTGAAAATTATCCCATATAATTGCAGTAATGCCATTATTCTAGTTAAGCTCTGACTGAAGAATGGTGTCATTTAACATCTATACATTTCTTTTTATGTATTTTCAACACTGACTTGAAAGAAAAGTTTTAAAAATATGTGAAATTATTAAACCATGCTCTTGAAGACAAAAAGATCACAGAACAGTGAAAGTTCCTTTCTCCTTCATTACAAAGTGTCAAGAAGAAGTTGGATTACATAATCCTGTTGTGTTACATAGATGGTAGGGAACATCTAGATATGATTTCTGATTTTTGCGATTTTTT
>WEKY01028559.1:121747-140808 GCA_013390045.1 Picathartes gymnocephalus | reverse complement strand
AGTTGCATTCTTTCCTGCTTCAGAAAGTCACCAGTGCATAAATAGAAAGTAAACAGAGCTTCTGGACACAAACTTACCTATGGTTGTGGCTTTCTTTTCTTCTTTTTTTAAGATCCGACTAAAAATCCTTCCTGGCACACAGCAGGAAATGTTATATAACTTCTACCCTCTGATGGCTGGGTATCAGCAGTTACCTTCTCTTCATGTTAACCTGATGCGATTCCCAAACTTCACCAATCAGTTGCTCAGACGTTTCATCCCGACACACATTTTTGTAAAGGTAAGGCTGTGGGGAGTGACTTGTGTTTAAAGGCTCCTTTGGGGCTGCGCAGATTCTGGGGGCAACCACCCCAGCTCTGTTCAAAGCAAGTGTCCCTAAGCAGACTAAAATGTCCAGCTTGTAACAGGGTTACTTTGAAAAATCTTGTATTGTGTATTAGTGTTGTCAGCCAAAATCTTTAGGAAATCTATTTCAGTGCACTATATATTTGGTTACCACTAGATGAACGAGCTGAATGTGTGTCTCCCTGTTCCATGTCTCACTCTGTAAAATGAGTTTTAAAGTTGCTTCTATTTCGAGCATAGTAGAGTGAGCTAAATATAATCAAATACTTTTAATACCATAATTCATAGCACTTCTGAAAAAAGAAGTGTTTGAGCAGCCCATATGACTGGGTTCAGAGACACTGTAGCATCCCACACCTCCCTAAATAACTTCTGAAAACATTCTGTCAGTGAATCAGTCTAGATTTTCTTTTCATAAATGGTAAAACTCTGAAGACCGTTCAATCATGCCATGAGAAACAGGTCTTTTGACTTCTTAAGAATCATTTAAATTCGTTTGCCCAAAACAGTGCTTTCTCATTCCACTGCTGCTGTCTCCAGAATATTTTGTTCTCATTTTATTCAGACAAGCAAGGAGCCCAAAGACTTTTTTTAATATGATTTGAGATGGACTTGCTCAGACATCTGTAATCATGTTTCTAGGAAACGGGCCTGGCATTATTTCAATTTTGTTTTAACCAAAAGAGATAGGCAGAACTTACTTTTTGAGTATGCTGGCAGTCACTGGCTCTTCTAGATTGGTTGTCAGGGTGTCCTCCTAAGTAAATAGAAGAGGCATTTTTCTTCAAAAGCATGGTGTTCATAAAACTCCTGTGGACTCTTAAGCTTCAGAATTCTTTGCTTTTGCTTTGGAGTTGTCTGAAGCTCAGAAAACCTTATTGTAAGGATGCCTTTTCTTCTTTAAAACTTCTTCCTTGCTCTCTCCTATCTCTAGTGATGTTGCTTAGAATTCCTCCAAGAAACTGTCAGTCTCATTCCTGTTTTACACATTGATTAATTATTCAGTTTTCTATACTGCAGTAATGCTCAGGGCTCTGATCAGCCAGGCCTTTTGCTAAGCTGTGCAGATGTGTGTGGAGAAGGTATATAACAGGGCAGTTAAGGAGCTGAGGCCTCTACCAAGCACTCACAGGGCCAAACTGAAATTTCAGTTGGATGTCCTCTGTGTTTGTGCTGTTATTGGAAACCTTTAGAAGTAGGATAAGCTTAATGCTACACTTTGGTACCAGAGCTGCATTGACAACACAGTGTATTGCAGAGTTAGTTTTCTTGTAGTCTGTCTTTTCTGTTGAGGTGTGGGGTTTTTGGGTGGGTTTGGTTTTTTTGAGGGGAGTTTGTTTGGGTGGTTTGTTTTGTTTTAATTCTCTGTCTTTATTTTCCTAAAGCCTCAGGGTCGTCAAGCAGATGACAACTCTATTGCAGCTGCATAACTTTGAGACCTGAACCTCTGCACTCAAAGAAATGGGATGTTGCACAGAATACGTAAAGCTCACTTTGGAAACATGGCTTTGATCAAACCATAAGAATTAAATTTTATTTTGAAATTACAACTCTTAGCAGAACTAATGTTTAAAAAAAAAGCTAGTGTTTCATAGACTTTCTTTAAGGAATAAACATATGGGAAATCTTGGTGCTTTATTTAAGAGGAACATTCTTTTGAAGTTAATTTTGAATGTCAAACTCTTAAAAGTATTATTGAGGCATATTAAATGTCTTGAGTATTTAAGTGAAGAAAGGCTAATTCATTTGACCAAAACTGAAAGATGTTTTCATAGTTAACAGTTTAAGTGCAAAGTTTGTATTTACTATTAGAGATTTACAACATTGAAAATTATCATTTTTTACAGAAGTTTGTCCTGTGCCACTTGTGTTGAAGACAGAGCAGGTTGTGCGGTAGCACTGTAAATTACAAATGGTTACATTACTGCTGCAATTGAGCAGCTTACTAGTCCTTTAAAACCATAACTCTCAAAAGGCAGTATTTCTCCTGAGTAAGCCATACATCCAATTTTGAATTCAGCAGCTAATCTGAAGAACAGAGATTCAGTCATACCATTTGGACCATCCAACATGGAGCTGATGTGGTTTGGGGTTGCTTTTTCACACACAGTTTCCAGATTGAAGACATGTCTTGGTAGTCTTCTGCTGTGTGAATTTAAAAAACAGACTTCCTACTGTTGTACAGCTCTGGATGAACTGGTGTTTAAAGTACAGTAAAGTATGTTTGTATAAAAAATGGCATTGTGAAAATTTGCATTGTTTAACTTTCTAAGTAATTACATTTTGATTGCTTGGGAAATACCTTATTTATTGTCAAAGTGAAGTTCTAATAAACTGCTTGTGACAGAGTGCTTTTGAAACTGTCCTTTACTGCATTGCTTTCACAGTTGTTTCATAACTCTGATCTCACTTGTGGACTGATGCATCCATCTATGGCACTGAAGTCCAAAATTACAGCTGTGATACTTGAAGGAAAGCATGAGTGAAGTCCTGAAAAAATGTGTGAGGATGTGCTATTTTTTCATGGAGTGCAGAGGTAGTTATATTATGAAGGTTTATCCAATGTATAGATGGGGATAAGAAGATGACTGACAAACTGTGCTGGGAAAAACAAATGAAACTTTCCTTATTCATTGCTTAAAAGTACTGAACTAAGTGGCAGTCATGGAATAGGTATCTTATCTTTCTCTTTTTTTTTTTTTCTTTTTTTTTTTTTTTTACGAGTGGAAAATGTATTTCTTTTCCAGATATTTTTTGTCTTAAGTAGCCACTCAGGTTGCAGCAATGCTGGCACCTCTATTACTGCTTCTTAAAAGACGTGTTGATGCAAGTAGTGTAAGTGTTCGGTGAAGAATTGAGTGCCTTCCCCCACCCCCAAAACAGTCTAACAGTGGTTTTTATCCCTTTGAGAAAGGGGAGGGCATAAAATACTTTCATGGTCACAATAATGTTGAAGTCTTAAGGGAATTGTGTAAATACATTCCTGCTTAAAATTGTGAGTAGTAAAAATAATACAGAAATGCAGGCATATCCCACACCATGGAAAAAGCTTGCTACTTTGCCATAGTTGCAATTCCTGCTCTTTCATTCGAGAAGGGAATCTTCTTGTTTTGTATGATCTTACTATAGCTGTGAACACTACAAAGCAAATATTTTGGTGTTAATTGTCTCTAAAGTGCCAGGCACACCTTTTATGATATCTAAATGACTGATGTGAATGAAAACATGCAGCGAGCAGGAACCACCTTGTTAAAAATGCTGGAGAAGTGATTAATGATGACTATCTTTCTGACTCATAAGATTCTAATGCTGAGGGGAATGTTTGTGATTCATAACCCAAATCCCTTTGGAAGTCTTAAGGAGATACACTGAAATATATGTGAATATAAGTGCAATTTTTATTTATTATTTACTGTGTTTTGATGAGCACCATTCGCACTTCAATGTATACTACATAAATGTTGTCTATTTTAATTGGAGCTAATTAAGTATCAAAGAGAAGAGAAGCTACTTATAGCCTAGTTTAAAAATAGCTTTCAGGGGAAAAACATTGAGATGAACATGTTCAAACTGCTACTGAACTGGAGACCTAGCCCTAGCACTTTCATTTCCTCCCCTTTTACGCTACTTGGTGCGTTAGAGGGGAAGAACTTGTCCCATCTCTGTGCTTGGGAGGGGAAGAACAACCTACAGCTGAGTCTGGAGTGGAGGAAGTACTCTTCCTTCTTCATTGCTTCCAACCACTAAACTCTAGTTATAGGAAGTTAAGGCAAAGTGAAGGTTTAAAAGGAAGATTTTAATTTCAGATTCATTTTTAGGGTCTTGCATGAAGTATTCTCAGATTGTTGATTTAGAGAGGAGTTTGAGGTTCTACCAGCTTCCTTTTTGTGTGTCCTACTGAACAGGTTCTTTCTCTTCATGCTTTCTCTGTCTTCACCTGGGAGATTGAAAGTCCCTTGGCGGTACGAATACTTCTGCTAGGACCCTCCTTCAGGTTTGAGGTTACTGTGTCTAAAGTAGGAAGAAGAAAAAAAAAAGTCTCAAAAGCACCTCATTCCTTAAACTTCCTCTGCTGCTTCATTTTCTAAAAATAATGAGCTCCTGCTCCTTCATGTCTTTTCAGGGAAGAAGTTAAGCTAAGTGAAAGCAACATGAGCATCTTACACCAAAGTACCTTCCCCATCCTCTTCCAGGGATAGTTTTGACAAGAGGCTTCTAGGGCTGGGAGGAGCAATCTCTGCTGTATTCCAGGAATTAGGCATGGTACCTGGTTAACTGAAGTGGAGGATAGGGAACTGTGCAGAACTTGTGACTGTGTTCAGCTCTCTCAGATTCAGGATGACCATGCAGAATGCTTTGCATCTCTCAGCTTCCAGTGTATCAGGTGTGCCCTGACAGACACTTGGCTTACTGGGCTACTGAGGCAGCTCCTACTCACCTAGTTGCTTTGTCCCATTGTCCTGCCACACTGGGTTGTAAAATAGTTCATGGTTATAACACTTCTTACCTCACCAGGAGTATAGTTGTTGAGTAGCTATGAAGTGAGTTGTGCTGTCAATAAAAAGTAGTGTATATCCTGATTAATCATTGTGCTTAAAGAAAGTTCAGAAAATAAGTTTATATAATGTGTAAAAGAATTTTAGAGAGTAGGTTCTCTAGAGCTCTCTGCAGGGATGGTTCTGGGTGTTGTAGTCTGATAGAACTAGGTAAGGGGAAAAGTAGTTTCATCTGCTTTGAGGTTTCTGCTGGAGTAAACCCTAGAGATGAAGAAACCTAGTAGAAGTGTTAAATGCCACCTAGAACCTGTTTAATCCTGCTAAATTTAAGGGTGAGCATGTAGCTGGGCTACACCTGTCTGCTTGTAAAAAACCAGAGCTGACTTCAGATAACATAGATACAGACTCACCCCGACTTATGCATGCTGCTCCAAACATCCCAGCTATTCTACTCTGCTTTTGGGTATCAGCAATCTTCTCTACGGGCAAGAATGTCATCCATGCAGAATGTGACTCACTGCCCTTCCCTTTGCTGCCAGAGGGGGCTCAACTGGAGCGAGCTCACTGCTTTTCAAGAAGATTGTTTGAAGGCTCCCTTCATACTCAGGAGGTGGCCTTCCTGCTTGCTTCCTTGTCCGTGCAAATAGATGCTGGCTTCCAGAGAGCACTGGGACCTTCTGTTTGTTGTCCGTATGTTATTGTATTTCTTGACACGTTTTTTTCTTCACTAAAAGTTCTACAAATGTCCTCTAAAATGAATTCTGTTTTCTGCATTAGTCAGGGAACTAACTGGTCTCTGTATTTCCAAGGCCCCAGAACTCTATGGCTGGAATGTCCTTGGTACCTTGGATGCCAGACATGCCTTAGCTTTCTGCTTGTTCAGGGCAAAGCACTCCTGGGAAAATCCTTACTTTGTTTCTACAGCAGATCATTGTTGGAGCCTCCTGTGAGATTGTGCCCATGGATTTCCATGGTTAAAGCCTGCTGTGAGAGCTCCCTCAGCCTCGGACTAGTGATGAATACTGCTTGGCATTGTCCCACGTGGGAACATGCATATGCACCCTTTTGCTGTAGAAATACCCAGGCATGGTGCAGGGCTCGGGGAAGTTTCCAGTCTTCATAAAGCTCTGAGACTTGTGTTCGTTTGCCCCACAGAGGGTGGTGGATGCTGTGACTGTGCAGTGCAGCAGGATGAGGTGTGGGGACAGCAGCCTTTGCAAAGCTCAGTTTTAATTTGGGGTAGGTAAGGAATAACTGTTGCAAATAATAATTGGAATGAACAAGATTTTAGGAAACGAAAACTTTACATGTCCTGGTGTTTTTCTGCCAGAGAGATGGCAAGTGTTGGAGGCATTTAAAATACCCCAAAGATTTATTCAAGATAATATGCATGCCCTCACCTGAACAAAATGTAAATGTTTTATTCTAATTTTTTTGAAGAAATTTATGTCAAATTTCCATGCTAGACCTCTGTATCATTTGCTGAGGAATACATTACTGTGCAAAGGCAATCAGGTTTGTAAGATGTGTTGTATCAATGCAAAACTATGTTAACTATGCATGCTGGTTACCATTGTCTCAGCTTACCAGTGGAACGGGCAGATTTGAGAGTCAGAAATTTATCCCTGGAAAGCAAGTTAAAACTTGTAGGTGACACTTTTTTGCCTGTTTTTGAAGTTGTTAAGAAGTATCTGATTCTATTGGGACATTCAAAGCTGACCTTAAGGCTGAAGTTTCAGTCTATCTTTCTAAATGTTTAACTGTTCCTCCTCCAACAGTATTTTTACTTTAGAGCATGCACATACTTTCTCCACATATATAATTTTGCATACAAAGTTTAACTTTTCTGTCTTATCTGTACTATTTAGCAATTACTGTGGGTTTTTTAATACTTTAAGGTAGGTAAGGGTAAATCTTGAACTGGTAATTTTTTTTTTACTTGGTTTTTTGGTTTTTTTTTGCTAACCAGTATTTAAACTACTCATTTCCCAAACTATTTTAATAAGTAATTAGTTGAAATATGTTGAATCCAATTGGTTCTCATTATGTAGCTTTTATATATGCATACATGTATATGTACTCATACCTATGTATGCCAGTGAAATAAATTCCAGTAAAGCAAAAATAAATACCCAAATGAGGATAAAATCTGTTATATTTCAGTTCCCTGTCCCACACAGAAGACATTCCAATAGCCTGCAGCTTGGGATGAACTTAGCTTGACTTTTTCTTCACCATTTGATTTCATGATTCCATAATAGAAATCTTGTTTTCATGAGCAGTAGAGGTAGACAGGGGTGGCTGTCTTGCACCCTCAGCCAGGGGCATTCCAAGTGCCTGCTCCAGCCCTAAAATGTAAACAAAACCATGGAGCTGCTTTACAGCAGCCACTACTTTATCTCTCCAGAGTCACCAGCTGTAAGCCTGGAACAGGCATACATGCACATGCAGATATATAGATATATACATCCTTTGTTTTGTAACTGACATGAAGGAATCCCACCTCAGCATCTCCTGGAAGCTTGGTACTGGGACATATGTGCTCAATAATGGATTGCTTTCTCAAAATAGTCTACAAGTGACTGTGTAAACACTTGTAATAATAAAAATCAAAACATTTTTGATAATTACAGAGGAAAGGAAAATAGATATGTACTCAAAGACATCAGAATGCTCCCTATTTGGTTTTCCACTCAAAGACATCAGAATGCTCCCTATTTGGTTTTCCATACAATGGTTTCTCTGTGGATCAACATTAGGAAGTTATAAAGCAAGATAAAATTATTTTAGTCCAGTTTCTAAGCACCAGCCTCTTCATAACAAGAAAAACGCCAATTCTTCTCTATCTGCTACAAAATCACCTGTTTATAAGATATTTACTCGGCTAGGAGGTTGCAGAGAGGTCAGACAAAAGTTATCTTTAGTGAAATCTCACTTTCTCTTGGGATCACTGCTCTTTTCACTGAAGACTTTCATGTGGGTAACATAACAATTGCTTCCATTAATTTATTACCTCAAAGATACTCATCACTTGGAGTGGATTTGGACTTGAGAAACTTTTAGTTCAAGTACTCTTATAGCCCAGGAACAAAAGGGATGCTGATAAGAATGAATAATGAATTCAGTGAAGGAGTTTTTAGGTAGTGAGAGAGGAATGCTCTTATCCCCTCAGCCAGGTACTACTGTGTACACCGGCTAATTTTAACAGAAATGTTTTCCTAATTATATTTCCCTAAGAGGTCATGCTTTTTGCAGGAGCAACCTGATATTGTTGCACTGACTGGAAAGGAGATGTGCCCATTTGCACCTGAAGGAATCTGGCACGGTGTTCTTTGTGCCATGATTACTCCGTGAGCCAAAACATGCACTGCTGAGCAGAGCACATGGGATTTACCTGGGATTTCATTGCTAGAGGAAAACCACCATTAGTTACGTGCATGATCAGTTATGAGATATCCGTGGTGAGCAGGGGGCACAGTATTTTCTGAAGGGAAATAGAGATGTACAGCTACAATTAAGCTTTGTGTTTGTTACTATAATGCAAATCATTGTGGTGAAATTTGGCTCGTAATTGCTGTCCTATTTCTAGGTAAATTAATTTGATGTTTTATTACTTTATCCATGTGAAGAGATCTACAAATGCTGATTGTTTGAACTCTGCTGCATGACTTTACTGGAAGTAACCTGCCTTCTTAGGCTGTAAAACCAACGACTGTCTCCTGCAAACCACGATCAGGATCTCTTGGAGTTTCCTCTACCCCATCCCCACAGGCTGGAAGGAAGATTGGTTTGGTTGAAAGATTAATGCAGGGAAAAACTGAATGCTGAGGTCTGTAATGGTTAAACAGCATGAAAGAAAAACCCAACAGGCCATGGAAAGAGGACTAGGCAAAGGATCCTGAGGAACTGTAGACCAGGAGTAGTGATGACCCCTGACCGTGAAGTACTGCTCTCTGCTTTGCAGCCTGAAGAAGTCTTGCTTAGATCTGTGATCCTCATGAAGAGGCAAGACCCCACCATCCCCCTCTTTACCCTGGCCTGGGTGCCACCTGCCTCCTCCCCTTCTTATCCTTTGGAGAAGAGGAAGTCACTGGAATGGAAGCCAAGGTCCTAGGACTACTTAAACTAGCACTGGTGCAGCAGTGGGTCTGCCAGGACATTCTCAAATGAACTTCTTCCATCCTTGGTTTTCAGTGCCTGCTGGGTGCTCCCGCTGATGTTCTGTTGTCAGCTGTCAGCTGTACTCTTGTGCTTTCAGGTTTCCCCCAAGGCTGCCCACAGCTGTGGTTGTGGGGCAAGACACAGGACTCTCTGCCAGAGTCCTGCAGATGCCCACGGACTCCATGCACATTGCTCTGTGTGTCAAAAAGGTCAAGTTTGAAAACAAAAGCTGCTGAGGCTCAGATGGGCAGCAAACCCAACTGTTCCTGCTCCCCTCCGTGCAGCACCATCCAGTGGCAGCTGCTGAAGTGGGATTGCCACAGCCACCCGCCAGTCGGAGCAGGGTTACCTCCAGCTCTGTTCTCCACAGGGTCTTTCCAGGTACACTGCCTCAAATGTTTTGTAAAGTGAGTTAGTGTGAGCTAAAAAGGAAGCAAGGAATCCCTAAGATTTCTTCTCTCTTTCCCCCCTTCCAATGCCTGGGTTGGTGCGATCCTCCTGGAAACCATCCAGCCTTTGAAAGCAGCAGTAGGTTGGCCTCAAAAAGGGTCAAAAAGTCAAGTATGAGTTGATCACAGTTGGTTGCTGCAGCATCTCTGAATGTGCCTTTTCAGTGTGTGGAAGCAGTAGTACAAAAGGTGGCTGTTAGGGTCTGTAACTTGCAGCATTTCCTATGGCAAAGAGAAGGAAAAGCTTGAGGAGTTTTTTTTGAAATTTACTGCATACCCTGGCAAAGCTCTTCCCATAAAAACCATGCTAAAAACTACTCATTCCCACCTCTTCCTTGCAAAGAAATGATCTGATTCTTGGCTACTAACATGTAACTCTCTTCTGCACAAATATGAAGCAGTGATGTGTCCATTTTTATACAAATAGGGAACCTCATTTCTAAACAAAGACAAAATTCATTTACAGCAATCATCTTTATTACCTTAGCAGGAAACTGTATTTTCTCCTGGATCTGACATTTGTCAATGGAGTGAGCTCAGATTTAGTTACTGAAACGTGCATTGCCAAGAAATAACCCAGGAAAGCTTAGACTATTACCTGATATGTCTTATGGCCCCACTACTGAGATCTTGAGCTTTTGGTGAACTTTTCTTTCTGAGCACAGACTTCTTATCCTGGTGGGACTGGCATCTCTCCCCAGAACCACAGCACTGCTGTGGTGATTGAGGTCAGCCCCTGCTCTCTTCTTCCACAGTGGATCTCAGCTGCATTCTGGGGGTGGCAGAGAAACACATGGTGGTATTGCATAGAGGGCCCTAGGGAAAACATGAAAATGGAAGGAAAAGAGAGAGGAGAGCTATTGCCCACCATGCCTGAGATGTTTAAAACAGTAAGCTGATAATGGCTAATAGAAGAAGAAAAGCTAAACTTTCTGGTTTAGCCTGGTGTTGGGTCCGTGGATAATCTTCAAAGAGGAGCCACAAAATTTAAAAGGAATTAAGCTCTGGGAAATGTTAAATCTGGCACATCTGGTTTACAAAGGGGTTTGTTGTTTTTTTTCTGGATGCTGCTGTGTTTTCATTTTTTGTTGGAGTGCTAAAGGCAATTCTCTGTCAAATGTAGACTCTTGACCTTCTAGTTGGGATGACAAGAAAGTCATCCCAGGGTGTGTCCACACCTGTCAGACAATATTAGGCACAAAATAGAGCTGTCTGTCTTCTTTAACTAAAATGGTTTCACAAATAGTTCATAAATGCCTGTCTTCACAGAGAAGTGCCTGTATTATCTTGGTGCACTCAATATTGAGATTGATGACAACTGGGGTCATTGGTTAAACTGTCTAATCCTGACAAGCCAAGGCAAAGAGAAGAGACAGGAGAGTAGCACGGTGGCTGCTTAAAATTACCTGCAAGAGAGATCAGTCCTGAGAGCAGGCAGGGCTAGTGAGGAAACTGGCAGGTCTTTGCTGTGACTCACTCATTAGCTCCCGCTGCTTGGAGACACTGCCTCAGACATGGCTGTACTTGAGGATCAACACTTGGGACATTGGGCAGGTTTACCTCGGCTCCCATAAAATAAAATCAGAGCTTGCAACTGTAATTACAGCTGTTATAAAAGGTCTAATGCAAGGGAACAATGTTAAGGGAGATGGGAGCCAAATTGCTGTTTATGCAAAAGGCTTAGCTATAATGAAGGGCTATTAAACCAGGAATAAATTATCTTTACATCCACCCTACCGCCCCTTTCACTAGTTCCTTGTTGCCAAAGGGGACCTGAAGGAGAGTATCTAGCCCATCAGCCTTCATATTTGTCTCTTTGCTTCGAGTGAAATGAAAATGATGGAGGAGTGAAGAAGCTAGCCGATGGCTGGCCGACACCGTAACCTGAATGTGCGCCAGTTGTTGGCACTCACCCGACGGGCACAAAACCAGTGCTGGAAGAGCTGTGGCAGGTCCTGTTGGAGAAGATTTCTGTTACCTCCCTCCCCATGCACATGAGTACTCACTGGGGTACTGCACCACCCTTCACCAGTTAAAAGGGCAAAAGGGAATGTTTCACAGCACAGTGTAACAAGTATTGCTCTGTTTTTACAAGTAATAGTTGTTTATTGTAGGCAGCTGTAAGGTGCGTGTTACTTTCATATTTGTAAACCAAGCATGGCTTTGACTGAACTAGCTCATCAAGGGCAAGCAATTTAAGGCCTGAAGTGAAAAGAGAGAAGGTTATTGAATTGTGCAAGCTGGGTAAAAAATTTCTCTAAAGGAAAAAGAGAAAAAAGCAAAACAAACTAATAACCAAATAACCAAACAAAAAAACCCCAAACCATAACAAACTAAAATGAACCAAACTTTGTTCTTTTCCAGAGGCATCTGTATCAAGTGAGGAAACACCAAAAATTGGTATCTTGATCAAGAAAAGGCACAGATGTCTTAAAAGCATGCCAGTAGGTTGGTAGTGGCTGGAGAAGCAGCAAGAAGAGCAGAAAATTAAAACCCAAGGTGGGTAGGTTATCCAACATTCTTTGCTGCCTCCAGTCTTTCCTTACCTGCAAAGACTGTGATAGGGGTTAGTCCCCCTTCCACTGGCATTTTCCTATGCTTGATAGCAGAAATTCTCTTTCTGCAAAGCTCTGCGGGTTGGAAAGACATGCCCTTGGTTTAGGGGGGCTGTAAGCCTGGGTCACATTTTCTGAACTCAGTCATGGTCAGTGGACCAGTGCACAGAAAGTGGAAAGATGTCACAGGCTGGGTATAGAGAGCAAGCCCATCATTCAACCTGTGCCTCCCGGCAGGAAGAGCAAGAATGCGATGGCACAGGTGGAGCCTCCTTGTATCTCCATACATAGTATCCCTGTGCTGTCTATCAGTATGAGTGTCTGTCTGTCTGCCTGCCTCTCTGAAGAACAGGGCAAAATCTCAAAGGGTTTTTACCCGAAACCCTCAACACCGGTCGCTATCCCTTTCTCCAGTCAGAGAAGCTGCCATCCAAAAATTGGTGAGACAAATGACCGTAGAGCTTCCCTATCCTATGATCTAGGAAAGCCTCCCCAGGTTTGGCCACCAAGGGATTCTCAGAGAGGCCAACATGCACCTACTTGGGCTTCAAGAACCTCATGCCAGTTCCCCCCATGCCAGTGGGCACCACTGAAGGTCCCTCACCTCTACCTGCAGGGATGGACTGTATGGTTCCCATCAATGCAGTTCTTTATAGCTGCAGTTTGAGTTAGAGACGTGGTATTCCTACCCTTTTCTAGCTCACATCAGAACTGTTCAGCTCAGACTGATGTCTACTAGTCACCCACAGCTCTGCTGCCAGGGCAGAGCAAAGGCTGCTTACAAAGCCTGTGCCCAGCTCTGCTTCTCTCACCCTGTGTGCTGATCCGCCTGCCCACAGAGTGTCTTGTGGTGAAGAATCCTGTTTGTTTGTTTGTTTGTTTTTTACTCAAGGTGGGCATTGTAATAGCAGCCCCTGATTAAATTCTTCTGGAAGGTAGAAGAGTTCATTCAATTGTTCATTTAGAAATGGTCAGCTCTGCCTACCTTGCTTACTTGCTTAGGCACAAAATGTAATACCCAAATGAATGTGTGGAGCCACATCATTCTCTCATTTTGGCCCCCAGTCTAATGAGGTCCCTATAGGAAAATTGAGCCAGTACAGGTTGGAGCTCTTGGCTGTGCATGTTACATGAACAAAGATTTCCCTTTGCCTCACTTCGCCTATGTATGCCGTTTACATTTGCATACTCTTACGGATATAGGAATCGCACTGGAATTTTATTCTCCTGAGTGCAGTTTTGCACTACCCCCAGCACCTACAGGACTTGCCTTGTACTACATGAGAAGGGACTGTAGGAGGAAAGCATTCTATTCAAAGCAGAGAAATTTCAGATTAAAATGCCAAGGCTGGGGAAGAACTTCTGATCTCCTTGGTCTGACTTTGGCATCATTAATTTGGCAATAAGAGATCTGCCAGGAATCAACCACATGCCTTTGCTAGGCTGGCTCAGGCTACAGGCTGTAAAAGGAAATATGAAGAACAGTGGAGAAAAAGATTTTATTGCTCTTTCTTCCAGAGCACTCATGAAAATTAATGGCCATTTCATTCACAAGCTCTTTCCATTACTGGTAGGGGAACCATAAAAACAAACCCTAATTCTTCTTGCGTGTCAGTGCCTGAGCTGCCTCAGTGTGTTTTCAGTAGTTCTTGCAAGGCAACGTGACAAGCAGATATTTTTGAAGGCAAACTGGTGTGCCATTTCCATAATTAAAATTGTATGTTTCCTGCAAATATTGAGTCCTTTATGGCTTCAGTAGAGTATAATTGCAGAGTTTGAAATAAATCCTATCTTGGTCAAATACATAATCTAAGCCCCCACCTTAGTGTCTGACTGTGATCTGGCCAAAGCAATCATCAATACCGTAGCAGGTAAGAGACAAGTATAGGTTGGAATGCGCATAAAAAACATCTCTAGAAAAAAAAATTTAGAAAGTCAAGATATAAACATACCCTTCTCTTGTCTCAATTATTTTACAGTCAAGAATTTCCCATGCAGGGAATCTATTCTGGTCTCTTTTACTCACACTGCTGTTGAAGCTGTACACCATTTTTGTTTTGCTTCAAAAACATCTGTAAGACTAGTTTCTCTCTTTACAAATTCATACATAAATAAAATTAAAGGGCTTTCCAATCCAGGTGCTTTAGTGCTGTTATTTACATGTCTAAACATAGGCACCTGAGTTTCAATGTGAGAAATCTGTACACTGTATGGCACATGTTCTGTGAGTAAAGTGGGAACTTGTTTTCAGTGTCTGCTGGGAGGTGATTTTCCTTCCAGTCAGTCGTAAATTTCCCAGTATGTGTAGGCTATTGTTAAGCAGACAATAGATAATAGTCTACCTACCAGCTCACCTATCCAAGCAGCACTCACCTAGCTGCAAAGGTTTAATACTGTTGCCAAAGTTTTTCCTGAAGAGGAAGACAGACACGCCTGCCCATAACCTGGGATCTCCTCTCCTCCCTTGGCTTGCATCCTGCCCCTGGGATCCTTCTTGATGCCAGCATGTCTGAGTCAGGTAAAAGCACAGAGCTTAAAAATGATGCAGTCAGCTGTTTCCTGCTCTGTTTATTAGTTGGGTGTTTAGTTTGGACCCAGCTCATCACTCTTCATGCAGGAAACTCCCATTGACTTCACTGGGAACAGTGTCTGAGCAAGGATTTCTGAGCAGGGCTTCTTGATGGAGGATGGCAGGACAGGACTGAGCACAGAAGTACTTGGCTCCTACCAGAGCAGAGACAGTCAAACAGCCATTCCTGATTTTTAATAGCAGGCCTCAAGGGACTTCACAAATGTCAGAAGTATTACTATCCCTGTATTACAAAAACTGATTACCAAAACAAAAGGGTAAAGCTAAACAAGGTACCATTTAAGGAATTCTTAGTGGCAAATAAATGTCATCATGTGATGCAAAGAGCTATATTTACCTACATAGCAGGCCACATTTCTGGGAAGAGTTTTAATAACAACTACTAGTATGCCCCTTCCACCATCTTGCTTTCCTTAGGTTCAAGTCTCCACCACAGTTCATGTTCCTGCTGTTTTAGAGCATTCACTCTTCTAAGATTGCTCCTGGTGTTTCTCACAGCATGACAAGAAGAGCAGCATCCAGCCCGTGTGTTACCAGCATACCTGCTGCTGGCCCTTCTCCTGCACTCCTGCAGCAGCAAAGCCAGACCCAGTTTACATTGACTCCATGTCCAGGAAAGTCTAGCCAGGATCATGTAGGTCTCGAAGGGGCAGGAGGAGGACATAACACTTCTCAAAAGTTATTATTGAGGTCTCTAAGCTCTGGTCTCTTTAGAGCTGCAGTCAGTGCCATTTCTGGCAACAGCAGTCGCACTGAGCTGTGTGACTACGCCACCAGTGTGAGTCTCAATCTTCAGTCAGCCTTCCATGTGGGAATACATGCAGGTACATGTCTTAAAAGACCATCCTGTAGCTGGCAGTTTTGTGCCAAACACACTTCAACCACCTGAAAACCTACATAATTATAAGAGCAGTTTCTTCCCGGGAGTGAGACAACTGGGCTGGGAAGTATCCAGGACTGTCTTGACAGGTGGCAACCCTGGATGGACAGTGGGAGGGAAAGTATAATGTCTGCTTGTATAAAATGACTAGAGACATTTAAAAATAATTTTCTGATAGGAAATAGTCTTTCAAAACCTCTCCTGGAAGGCATTTGCTTACTTACTGCCTGAGTACTGCATCTGAAGCAGATCACTTGCTGACATACTGTGTAGGCTGTGAAATTGTGTAATCTGCGTTATTATGTACCAGTCAGGGATGTACAAACGCTATATACTCCACCTCAGCCATGCTTTCCGTTCTGTGGCCTTGGATGAATTCTGGGGGAATGCCCTTTTCCCAGAGAGTTTTTAATGAGGCAATGTTTGCAGCAGACAGAGATGCCACCCTTGAGATACGGGTCAGTACAAACAGCCAGAGAACACAATTCTGTCAGGTTTGTTTGGCTTTCTGCTCCCACCCAGAATGAACACCACCATTTGCTGCAGACCTTCTGCATCACTGACGCATTTCAAAGAGACAAGTCTAAATCTTCAGGGATTTCGCCCTGCTAGCAACGTAAATTTCTGCCTTTCCAAAACACTTCAGAGGCACTTAGGGGTCCCACTTTACCTTCTTTCATAATTTGGCCATAAGATTGTAGGCTGTCTTCTCATTTCTACTGTGAAATACCAGATGGGCTTTAGTCTGGCTATAGATGTTGATTGCTTGGAAGAAGTCCCTTGAAGTGAGTGAATGAAAAGGAAAGAGATGCTACTCAAACAACAAATCCACAAGCAACAAAATGTAAATAAACAGAAATAAACCAAACATCCCAAATTCTGAGGTTAAAACAGTTTGCTCAATAAGGAGATGGGGAAAAAAAGGGAAGTAATGAATGATGAACAGTTTACTCAGTTACATATTTATTTGTCCACAGCCTATCCCCTGGCCCTTGAAACAATGGATGTTTCTTAACCAGGCCCTCAAAATTTTGCTTAGGCAATCCTGGCACTTGCTTCTGTGGGGACAGCAACTAACCCCTACCACGCAGTGTATTTTTGTTTGTGCCACAGCTTCATCTAACAAATGTTGGACAAATTTTTGCATGCCCTCTTTCATTACCTTGTCATCGCACTTGCGTGTGACACTACATGTGTGCAAGCTGCAGCGAGGGGCAGCATGCTGAAAAGGAGAGGGAGGGAGAGGGAGGGAGGGAGGGACGGAGGGAGGGAGAGGAAGGGAAGGAGGGCCAGCCTGCTAGCACAGAGACCTGAAGTGGTATGAGGGAAAAGGTGTTGAAAGTGGGGTGGGAGAGGACTAGCAGGTTGGGGACTAGCCTTTACAGGAGGGCGAGCCAAGAGTAGGGAAGAGGTTGACAAACGCTACTGCAAGGAGGAGGAAAATGACTGTTTGGCATATTTCACCACAGCAATTGCTTCAGAAATCAGTATTGAAGGGAAAAGGAGCTTAGCTAATGGAGAGACCTACATTGATGCCATGACCAAGGCTGATGGGCATGCCACACTGAACATGCGTTTCTGTCAGAGGCAGCAGAAGGATCACACATTTGGCTAGCACTTGGGATTTGGGGGCTGTAGGCAACATGTGGGGCTCCACATCTTAGTGTTCAGGATGTAACTTTTAGGTAAAAGCCTAAAAACAATTAAGGGGCTTAATTTGGCTCCTTTGCTCTTGCAGATAAGAATAAAAATGAAAAACTCATCCAAACCCTGAAGTTACCTGGTGACTCTGATCAGCAGTTGAGATGTCAATGTGATGTCTTCCACATAAAGGCAACACAAAGGTGAGCCCTGCCCAGAGAACTGAAATGCAATATGATGGGCAAGATAAAAGGCTGATATAATGCAGAGGAGGAAGGCAGAAGGTAAGAATAATATGAATATGAAAAGGTCATGACAGTATTTTCAACACACTAAGACTAGGTCTTTCAACAGATAACTAGTGGCTCAGTTGAACTTTGGGAAGCAGTTTGGAGGACAATGAGGGTACCAGGGGGGTCTTCTTGCAAAGCTTAATAAAAGAGCTCCTTTGAAATCCTGACAGCAGCAACATTAAAACTATTCCTGGCTGCGGTGAGGGGCCTCTTGAGATCTTGCTGTGCTGGAGACTTGGGAAGGGATAGAGACTTGCAAACTGAGTATTAATACTTTCTGCTCCTGGCTCAAAATGACTCACAGAGTTTCTGGATAATTTATTTAACCTCTGATTTGCCCTTTGAAAACGTGGGTTTCATACAACTTGTAAAACTCCTTGGGATATTGGTAAATTTGACTTTCCACAGTACAGTGACAGCACTGAATGAAACCCAGAGAAGGAATTGGATGAAGCCAGCTGGAAAGTGGCACAGGATTTGAATGAGATTAGAACGAAACAGGAGATAGTTTAAAGGGGCCAAATATGTCAAGGGATGTTGATGTCAGTGAACTCAGAAACAACAGGTAAAACATTGTCGTTTGTGCACAGCATGGAGTGTTGTGGCTGCAGCAGCTCTCACACTGCTGCCTCCTGTCACTCACCTCTCCTCTGCCTCTGCTCTTGCCTCTGCTTCTTTACAGTAGTTTTCTTCTTGGTGTCATTTATCTTTCTGGTGCATTCTCATGCTTCACTGCCTGTTGCCCAAGTGCCACGGTGTCCTGCTCCCTGGGGTAAGGTGAGGGTTGCTGCTGAGGCCACCCACAGTTTACACACCACCAAGGTGTCCAACAGCTACAGACCATTCAGAAACTCAAGCCGTTTTCAGATTTGAGACTCAGCTTTGCTGTGGGTTTGAGGCTTCCTATAGAAGAGAGGGGTGAAGTTCCTAAATCTGCCTTCTCACAAGCGTGACCAGCACCTTGCTGCCAGCACCAGCAGCTCAGCAGCCACCTACCACCTTGATGCACAACCCAGCTTCCATCCTTACACTGCCAGCAGGGACCTCTCCAGTTCTGCTTGCATCTTGCTTAGTTTTGCTGAGCTCTCCCCTTGAACCTCACAGGCAGCTGGTGATCCAGAACACAGAGGACACAAAATATTAAATTGCTGGGAAAAAGCAGCAGGAGTTAAAAATGAACCTTACACTTGCTCCACATTTCAGTACCACTAAGACATAAAGTGACTCAGGACTACAGCGAGTGAAGAGAAAGGTGTTTGGACATGGCAGGGTCAAGGCCACTCACTGGGTATGTTACCTACAGATGTCTAGCCACTGGAGGAAACGAAACCATTAGGAATTATGAGACTTACTGGGATAATCTGGATGTGGCTGGGGAATGCTCCTGTGCTTCACTCGTGGAAGGGAAGGGTGAGGGTCTCCCAAAGCTAGGGAGGCAGGGATGATGCCGGGAAGCCTAAGCCACCGGCAAGGCCAGTGACCGGGCTCGTTTCTTTTCTGGGGATGGTGCTCCCGTGCCAGGACAGGGGAGCGTGAGGCGGGGAGCGGTGGTTTGCAGGGCGTGCGGACTTTTCGGCCGGGAAACAGCGGTCGCCACCCGCTGCCGGCCCGGCAGCGGTGGGATGCTCTCCCCGCCTCGCCTTCGGCACCG
>WEKY01028559.1:49982-121366 GCA_013390045.1 Picathartes gymnocephalus | reverse complement strand
GGCCACGGCGGCGGTGGCCGAGACCTTCTTCCTGGGCTGGATCGACGAGCAGGTGCTGCTGGTGCAGGGCAAGGAGGAGCACCTGGAGGTGCTGCGGCAGGGCTGGGCGCGCCGCTCCCTCAAGCCCCCCAGCGGCTTCCACATCAAGTGCCTGGGTAGGTGCCGCCGGGCCGGGCCGGGCCCGCGGAGCTGCCCCGGGGCACCCGCCGCAGGTGCCCGGCGGGGTCAGGAGGCGGAAAGGGGGGCCCTCCCCGCCGCCGGGTTTTCGCTCCCTGAAGTGAGTGGGTGCCAAAGGGGTGATCAGGGATGGGAGCGGTGGCGTTACGGGGATGCGGCTAAGTGGTGTTCTCCGGGAGAGCTGCCGGCCACGGCTGTACGGGCGATTGGAGAGGCGCGTCCCCGCTTTCCCTTCAGCGGGCGAGGGTTAAAACATAAACGCGAGGTGTTGGAATATACCCCCTGCAGGATGAAATGCCCCCTGGCCTCCTACGGGCCGGCTCCGCCCGCAGGGTGCTCCCGGGTCTGCTTGGCTCGGGAGTTAAAAGTTCTGTTTAGTATTTCCAGGTGTGCTAAAATAGTATTTTGCTTTATATTCGGCTCTACGTGCTAGATCAAACTTGTGTCACACCGTTGCTGTGGAGGTGTCTTCCACAGCGAGAAGCAGAAGTAGGAGATGAGCAACATACGATTTTTTGCGGTGCAAGGCAGGTGGGTTTTGGAGCTGTAAACGGCAAGTCTATTACGCCGTGTGGGCTGAAGTTTCAAGTTACAGTGTGATTCCCTAAGAGAATCCCATCAGTGTGCAGTGGCCTAGGACAAAGCACACCTCATCCTGAGTTTTCTTTAGGAAATGGAAAAATCCTAACTCGGAGAGCAAAAATGTTTCAGCAGTTATTTTGAAATGAAAAAAACGAACAAACAAAGCGAAAAAACCAACCCAGCCCCTCCACCAGCACCACACCACCCCCAAACCCTGATATATAAAGCTGTGGCTATATGGTGGGGAGTTGTGAAGAACAACGGAGCAGAAGTTTTTCTTAGGATGCTTAGCAATTCAACGTTCATCACAACTTGAAACATACAGCTTCTCTTATAGAGAGAAGGAAAATTGTGAGGGTTTGCTTTATTGCTGGCTTAATTACTTGCCATGGCTGCTGCAGTGATGGTGAGGCAAGCTGTCTTTTTCTCATGTACATTTATATCATCTATGTCCTATGCTGCTGGCACTATGAACAGGTCACAAAGCTAGAGATGCTCTGTCTGTGCTGGGAGTTTCATACTCTTAAAACAGGATGCTTCTACGCATTTCTTTTTTAAAAAATTATCTGAGTAAGGTTCCTAAAAAGAGTGGAACATGAATATTCGAGTTTTCCCAGTTTCCTGTTTTTAATCTGGCTTTTCAATGTTTTTAGCTGCCTTTGTTCTTTCGAACAAGCAATGCAGACTCTTACCATTTGTAGTTATTAGCAGTCTTGTCTGTTGCAGAGTTGTCAGACTTGTCGGTCAGTCACTATTTCTCCATCAGACTTGCCTGAATATTACCATTTTTTTCTGTGCTGAGAGGGAAGATCAAGACAAGTTGCCCCATTAAAATGAACTGGTGGAATTTTTTCCTCTGAACTTCAGGTGACAAGACAGTGTTGCAGAGCAGGCGGTTAATCCTGTTCTGGTGAGAGAAAAGTTTTGTGTGGTCCACCACTATTTGGAGAAGGGAAGAACTTGTTGGACAGTGGTTAGTGCTAGCTGCTTAGCCTAGCTCATCTGGGCTTTTTGGCTGCAGTTGGACTGAGGATGAAGAACTTTTGAATTGGCCCTGTCACCTGATGGAGTGTCAGGGTCAGTGTTTGATTTTTGGGGTGTTCCTGTACCTTGCTTATTGGGCAACATTCCTCAGCCTGCTGCCCAGGAGGGCTGTGGAGAGGTGCATTCTGACCTTGACTTTTCTAAAGCCACCCAAGGAATGTAAACAGATCTTTGTGGCCTATCTTAAAATACGGAAACAAAACTTTTGCTAGAAGTTCATGTTAATAAGTAAGCTCATTGGTGTGCAAATAATACGCATTCCTTTGGGGGGTTATCTTTGCTGCAGATTTACAAAAGACTGGAGCCAGAGGTTTTCATTTGATTTTAAAAATAGCAAATGCCTCTCAGCATTTGATTAAAGGTTATGAAAGAAGAGCAGGGACCTGTTGGAGTCTTGCCTGTTGTGTAGTGCCTTAGCTAAATAGCCTGTGCTAAATATGATGGGAGGAACTGATTGATTTTTATTTTCATTCACTGTTTCTTTTTTTTTTCCACTCCCAGACTGATAATTCAGGTCTTGTATCTAATTAGATTCAACTTGCACTTACTGTTAAGTTGGGTAGTTAAAGAATTGTCAAAATAATGGGTTTGGCCTATGGGCATGAGCATCTGCTTAAATGCATGTAATTGTATTTTCAACATAATTAGGTACCTAATGTGTAAATGGCTGTGACTTATTGAGGAACTCTCTCACACCTTATTATCTACTTTGTTACTTTACAGCAGCAAACAACACACAGACAGAAAGAAAAAGTTCCAATGCTTTTCAGCTTTAAAAAATGTGGTTGGTATCTTAGGCTGATAGGAAAAGCTGCCTGCTGGGAATTGCAGAATAGTAATATTTTACTTCTGTTAATAAATAACTGGTAGGGTAAAGGGGAAAAAGTGGCACAGTGTTTTTGATGAAGGTGATGTTGTTTTTTCTTGCTCTGGTGCAGCTGGTAGTCCCCATGCTGTGGTGGGAATAGGGGTTGCCATGGCTGGGCAGTGGGGGGATGCATGAGGGGACTGACCCAGGGGATCTTTCTCTGCACCCCAGGGTCATTGGAATACCTGGACAAGTCTGTGATAGGTTGTTGGAATACCTGGGCAATGCTATGATAGGTTGTTGGGTTGGTTCTTATCTCGTTTCTCAGCTGGCTGTCTCTTTGCACAAAGGTGGGGGCAGATTTCTGCCTCACCTGCCCCTGGAGTCCAGCTGGGATGGAGTAGCTGGACAACCAGCTGCCTGCCCCAAGGTGGTGTGGGGGGAGCATCCCAACCTCCTGCTGCTGTCCAGCATGGGACAAGGGACAGAAGGGTCTCCTCAGCTGCACAACCTCCATGCACACGTAGTAGAGAGCCTTGGACAGCATTTCCCTTCCTCTATATTGTTAATAGCTAGCATGGCCCAGAAATCTCAACTGCAGCCTGACTTTCAAGCCTCTGCTGATGTTGCTGGTGTTTCTTTTTCATTGTGGTCCAGAGCCTTGGCTCTGGTGGGTTGTGATGGCTGTGAAGATAATAACTAGAGGAAAAGTAGCTGGTGAGGAAGAGAGGATACTAAACCTCTAGTGTGCATAGCATGTTTTCTGCTGCTGGAATTTTAAAATGTAAACCAGGAGAGACTCACTGCTGAATAGTCTTCCCACCTTTAAGTCACCCTGGCTTGATAATGAAAAGTTCATGGAAGTATTATCTATAGTTAACAGGCTGTCCTGTTGTGCTTGGGGCAGGTGTACCTGAGCCACAAAGTGAATGGATTAAAATCCCCATGAGATTCCAGTGTCTGAAGATTTGAATTATAAAATTAGACCTTACAATTAAATACAGCAGGAATATGAAGCACATGAGAAATTGCTTATAGCACTGACATCTTAGGGCTGGAGGGTATGGGGGATGAAGTGATTCATGTGTGACTTCTAAACTTACTTCTCTGGCCATTTTCTTAAACTAAATGGTTATGCCATAAAAGCTTGTTCAGTGACGAGTTTTGCAGTGATCAAAGTTATTCGGATATTAGGAAATTGTTGAGTGTATCGAGGTTTTTAAGTTGGCTGAAAGGAAACTTTGGGAAACATAAGCAGTCTTTGAATAAACAAAATCCCCAAACCAGCACTTGCTTAATATGTTGATTTAGGGGGTCAGGGAAGCCTTATGCAAATCTATAGGTCCAGTGATGAAATTCATTGTCTTCGGAAGCTCGCTTGTAACTTTGCCAGGCTTTTGCAACTTAAATCTTTAATGAGCGTTAGTATTTTAATAAGATTTCTTTTTTTGACACACCTTCCATTTGCACTCACTAATATTTGTCATCCTGGAAGCTGATTTTTTTTACTTTTGTTTTTTTACCTTTCAGCTCTTCTGTGCAAGGTGCTGTCAGTGTAGCAGGATGTTCTACCTCATTTTCATGTCTTCATCACCTTTTGTGTTCCCAGATGAGACTTCCTTCTGTATCTCTTGTGGTTGATTTCTATGTCACAGACAATGGACATCTTTGAGAGGTTTTCATACGCTTCACAGAAGGGCCATGCCCTTTTGTAAAGATTGCTTGAAAAGAAGTGGCCAAACTTTATAATAACCCTTTGGCCATGCCCAGAGCAATTTCTCCAATTAGAAGCTGATGTTCAGATGGATTTTTTTAAAGAAATGTACGTGCAATAATTAAACTAACTAGCAGGAGTTATAATTCAGCAAAGTCGGCAGGGCCAGGCTGTTGTGCATTGTTCCTGCTTGGCCAGGCGTAGGGGGGAAACTTTTTTTGCCGCGCTGGGAGTTGGAGCTAAGTGCTCCCTTTCTTTTCTCTCCCTGCCATATCCTCTCATGCCACCAAAAAATTAAATTAACACCCTGCCAGTTTAGGTTCCATAATTTCCACAATAAGTTTTTCAGTCATTAGTGGATGATTATGGTGAAGTGTAAACTGTTGGACATTAAATGCTATTAATCTAAAGGCATTTATAAAACATGAATTCCTTTTTTTCTTCCCAGTTATCTCCTTTATATAATGAAAATTTCTTTTCAGTAAGGGAGCATTAGGTTTCATAGTAATAAAACCTCCGATGACTTTACCACACATTCAGCTACACCTTTTGTATGCCTTATGGTATTACCATGGGAAATTCAGTGGATTTAAACTACGTTTTTTTTCCTCCTTCTCTACCACTCCAACCTAGAGCCAGTTAGAGAGTCACTAAGCACTTTTAATATCTATGAGGTGGTTATTTCAGCCTGAAAAAAAAAGGGTAAACTTAAGCTTATGGTCAGGCTAAAGTGCTTATGAATTTACTCCCAAAACTGAGTAAAGAACTTCACTGCTTACAAGTGTTGGGTTGGGCCTTTAATGTAATTTGTAAAAGCAGCTTTCAGAGACTTGGGAGACAGAGACAAGAACTAAATGAATATGGACTGCATATAAAGTGCCTGATTTCTTAGTATGTGGTTTGTGCTTGTGTTGTGGGAATGAACTCTTAGAGTCAGAATTGCTTTCTGCTCTTTAAAGAAAACTGGATGGCCTGCAAGGCTAGTGCTAGTCATCAAAAATGTATTGTGAAAGTAAAAAAAAACACAAAGGAAGAAAAGATATGGCCTATTTAATTTCATTTTTTTCACTCAAAGCAGCTTCTCTTTTGAACAAGCAAAGTCAAATACACAGATCTCTGGTATTCATTGTGCAACTCAAGGGAAGGATTTATAAGGTTAATAGCCAGCTAGTACTGTCTCCCCACCTCCTTCCCCCCCACAAAGAGCACCATTGTATAGGAAAGCATCTTTTCCGGTGGCAAATAAGTCATCCAGCCTTGCAAGTTAAGTGTATGCTCTGTGTGAAAAACAATGCCGTAAGGGAGCCGTGGTGGCCGAGAGCAGCCCTTGGCCGTGGGGCTCTGACAAAGCAAGAGATCTCTCACTCTCTCCATCTCTTTGTTTGTGCATGAGGGTCTGGTCTTTAATTAAATGCTCCTCGTTCCCTTGATCAAAGGACCCTTGTCTTTGCTGGGAAGCAGCACGATGGGTGTGCACTGAATGAAGGCCTTGTCAGGTGTTATTCCCAGCACTTAGATGGGCTCCTGGGCTGCCAGCATCGTGTGCCACCAGACCAGCCACTAAATCAGCTTTCCATCTGTCCCACTCTTCTTTTTTACATAGGCGTTTTTGGATTTAAGAAGACTGAATCGAATAAGGTGTCCAGGGGCCATGCAATGGATAACCACGGAGCTGCTAGTCACAGGCACCTCCATCCTGCCTGCTCATTTTTACCATTTTGGGGCAGGAAGACTCAGTTGTGTTTCACCTTTTGTCTGTCTTTGTAATTTGCTAAATAAGAGGCATGTTGTTAAAGATTTTACTTGTTAAACTGTAATGATTTTAGTTGACAAAGTACAGACCTTCTGTGCATGTTGCCACAGTTTAAAATTTTGCTTTGAATGAGTTTTGATTCCTAGAATGGTTTGGGTTGGAAGGGACCTTAACAATAATCTCATTCCAACCCCTATGCTGTGGGCAGGGAACCTTCCACTACACTGGGTTGCTCAGAGCTCCATCCAACCTGGCTTTAAGTGCTTCCAGGGATGGGACACCCATAGCTTCTTTTGACAACCTGTTCCAGCACCTCACAGTAAAGAAATTTGTCCTAGTATCTGTGCTAAACCTACTCTCTTTCAGTTTAAGCCATTTCCCTTGTCCTATCACTACATGCCCTTGTGAAAAGTCTCTTCTCCAGCTCTCTTGCAGGCCTCCTTCAGGTACTGAAAGGTACTGGAAGGCCTCCCCAGTCTTCTCAGTCTGTCTCTATGAGAGAGGTGCTCTAGCCCCTGACCTGGAGAAATGGGCATTTAGTGCACAGAGAAAGGCGCTAGAAAGGGTCAGCTGTGTCTGAAAACACTGCTGTCCCTGGACTTGACTGGCCGGTTTTTGTTTCAGCTCTTTTGTAAAGGCAGTGATAACAAGGTTGGCACTCTCTCCCAGCAATTCTGGTGCTGTTTCCTCAGGCCACGATTTTGGATGGTAAACCTGTCCTCCTTTCTGCAGGCCAGGAGAATCACAACTTGTCCAATGCTTTGGATGTGCCAAAGCATTGCTACATTCTTGTCTGCATTTTAGACACTCTTTTGGAGAGTGTAGCAGAAAAGGTACAACCCAGGTGGATTGGGTCTCCTCCAAAGCTCCTGGCATCAAAAGCTGCCTCCCAAGCAACATCACTCCTTCCCTTGGCTATGGCAAACATGATAGGCAGGCTTCTCTTTTAGTAGTCAAGGAAAGCCTGAAGTGTTCAGAGAAAATAAAAACTGCAACCAGATGGTGGTTTCCTCTGCAGAAACTGTGGCTGTGAAATGTGAGGATGGAAGGAACTTCTTAATAATTTTCTGCAATAACAGAAATTTAACAGGGTTCTGAAAATTCAAGCTGTCTCCAAACTTTTTTTTCTTTGTTTTAAATACAAAAACATAAATGTTTTGATTATTTTCTAATGATGTTGACTGCTGGGAATGTTATTGCAGTCTCTGGTTTCCGATATTGAAACTGCTCCCTGGGTGGGCCAGATCTGGAAAGATTTTTAAGGATATTACATTCTTGGAAAAAAACCCTTCACCTAATATGTAAACATGCTTTCTTCTGTCTGCTGTACTTGATCCCTATTTATGACTTGGGATTTCACCGGAGACCTGTGATGAGAAGTATCTGAATGTAAAGAATGTACAAACACATATATGTTGATGAAACAAAGTGTTTTCATGTTGATATTTGAGCAGGTCTTCACACCTCCTTTTTTAATTGGGGTCCTGTTCTGAGCCACAATAGCAATTCAGCACATGTTCAAAGGTCAATAACTACCCAGAGAATCTGAATAGTGGTTCTTCTAGTTGCATTTTTTTTGCTGTAACATAAAAGCAATCGTGTAATATTACTATCAGCACTTATTAAGCTATTTTTGGTTTTCTTATGAAAGCAAGTTACTATCCTGTGCACTAAATTAATGCACAGAGTAATGACTTCTGTGGTGTATTTTCTGGAGCTGGGTACTTCTAATCCATGTAATATGAGACTTGATTGATGTTCGTCCATATGAGGACAGGACGGGGTACCAAAATAGCAGAATTTGGAGTAAAACACAGTAGCCTTTTAGCTTAACCTTGAATTACACCATCAGATAATTAATAAAGAGACATGCAGGTGTATCAAAGATTGCTCTTTTAGCAGTGCAAACCAATTCACTTAAACTCTGGGAAACAACACCAAATTTGGTTCTTTATAAAATCTGTGTACTGTGACTGTGGAAGATGCTACTGCCTGAAGAGCTTGGTTTGGGTATATTCCAGAAGCTTTAGTTTTAAAGCAATTTTTGGTAACTGTTAGTGCTTCAGAGGGTACATATGCTGGCTCATGCATGTCTTTAGAGGAGGATGAGAATGCTGGAGGACCCATCTCTGTCTCCGGTATGCACTGAGAGAGCAGAATGGGCTCTTGGATGGTGACCCAACGGTTTTCACAATAACATGGTCTAAACCACAGTGGCCTGAAGGACTGGGCTGGCTGTGGGGCAGGCTGATTCCTCCTTGTGCCAGCAGAAGGCAAATAAAGGTATGTGCTAGGGCTGGTCTGTGCCTGAGCAGATGTTTCAGTTCCTGCATTGGTAGCAGGGCAGTTGCATGGCCATGTCCATCCTCATCAGTAAGTGCAGCTCCAGTAACTGCTGCTTATCTGCTGCCTTGCAGTTGCATGTGCTGCAATGTCTTCTCTCACTGGGTGTTCAGAGGCTCCTGGGAAGGAGCGAAACTACAAGGACTGTGTTTTCACTGGAGCTGTAAAACTTGCAATGTGTTATCAGCATTAGAACAAGCTGGGTGCTGCCAGTGTATTCGAGATTTGGCAGCAGAGTCCTAGGTATTATTGAGGGGCTATAAAATGAGTATTTATTTTTTAAAAATGGAAACTTTTTTTTCGTTCTTCAAAAAAGCCTTATCACAAGTCTAGCAAAACTTATAGCTAAAGAAGAAAAATTAATATTTCCTTTTTCAGATTATAGTTGTGTTTTCCACTTTGGTCATAATACCCATGGATATCTTTCTATATGCAAAAAATACAGAAGAAATAGATTTCTGGATGCAGCAGCCTTTCTCCAGGTGGTTGGGAGAATGACTTAATGGCCTAATAAATATATCATGTCTACTTACCTTGTGTTAACAGTATCCTCGGGTGCATCAGTTTAGAGTCCTGCTATTGTGCACTCCCAATAGCAGTGCATACAGTTTGTTATTTATGTCCCTTTACAAAGAGATCAACTTGACATAAATAACGTTTATCATTGCCTGTTAATTTATTGTGTTTGAATTCTAAAGAAGTAACTGTAGTCCTGTAAGCTCCATGTGATGCTGCACTGAACTGTATGTTTGGTGGGGCTTTTTTGTAGTTTTGGGGGTGGGGGTTGGGTTTGCTGAGGGATTTGCTTTTTTTTTTTCTGTTTTTTTTTAATTGCTTTTCTTTTAGGGGAGGTGTTTTACTCAAAGGATTCATTATGTGGTTTTTGGGTGCCAGTAGTCCTCAGCCTGCCCTTGAGCCTCCCAGCCACTCCCTAGTGTGTGTGGAACTGGACCATGCCCTGGACTCCCACTCTGGCAGACAGGCATGAAATGTTTGCTCTCCTGCGTGTGCATATTGCAGGGCTAGTGCCCAAACAAGTTCCCTTTTCACTGACAGATAAAATAACAATACCTGGCATTAAGAGAAAGCCGAGTGTTTTCTTTGGGTTTCCCTGAAGGGCCTCCTTTGTCTCTACTGTCTCTGCTCAGGGAAACCTGTACACATTGCTGAATCTGAGGGTGCTGTTGAGGTGCTCTGGCTTGTGAACTCAGGAGCAGATTAGCATCCACGTGAAGATTTCCATCCACTTGATGTGCCTGCTACTCCTGGTAAGGCTTTGCAAGTAGTCTCTGTCCACTGGGCTTGTCCAGACTGATGTGGGCAATCCTGAGAGCACAAAGCAGAGGGTGAAACATCTGCAGCACCAGGAAGGAGGTCCTGGTGGACTGCCCCTTACTCAGTATTTCAATGGGTCAAAGGAGGAGAAAACTATGGACAGCTGGATGAACCTGAACAGATGTTTACAGGTGCCTGGTATCACCTGAGTGGCCCTGGTCTTGCTGTGGGAAGTCAGCAACTCACCTGGGCTACAGGGATGTCCTAATTAGTCACATGTTCACAAGGTGGTTTAACCAGTTGAAAACCAGGATTTTAAGATCTCTTTTAAAGCAAATACAGTATCTAACATAGTAGACATTATTAGCAGAAGGGGTTATTGAAAATAAATAAAAGGGGGAAGGAATTTTCTCCCTGGTTTAATCATAGAAAAAAGAATTGAAAGGGGCACATTCACCCACTGTCCCTGAATGGGGAGGGGGAAAAAGCTTCGAGGACACTAAACTTTGCTGCCATCATTGCTGGTTTATCCTAGAAATATCTTACTGGTGTTACTGATTGAAAAATTGTAGACAGCTTGAGGGAAAAATTATAGTTTTGCAAGAAGCTGCAGAGAGGAAAAGTCATAAAGGGCTAAACAGTGGATAAAAACAGAGACAAGAAAAATAACTCCAAATCTTTGCAATATTAGATGTTCTAGAAAGAAGTTTGTTTTTCAAACAGTTATCTTAGACCAGATGTCAGCCTTGTAGGGAATCCTCCTTTATGAATATGAAAGTCTGGAGAGAGTGGGAGACCAAAAGAGAAGGGAAGCCAGCCAGCCTTTTAGTGAAATGAACAGATAATCTGGGACATAGTGCTTCATGTGGTCGGGAAGCAAGGTGGATAGGTGTCAGGTCTGCTCTTTTTTTATGAAAAGTGGAAACTTTAATTGTACTTAATGCATTTTCTTAGGGGGTCTAGGTACACGATATCTCCATCTTTCAGGAGATTGGAGCATGTCTGCAACATGGGGATGGAAGAACATAGGGCTCATAGGGCCATGAAGCTTTGCAGTGTTTCTCGAAGAAATTTTGTTTGCTTAAGCATTCCCTGCTGGAAGCTTAAGGCAATTTTCAGCTGGGCTTGCTTCATATAGACATGTGTGAGGGTGTATATAGTGTTCTAAGTGCTGTATGAACAGAGGTTTTCGATTCCTTTGAGTGGTCTTGATTCAACAAGGTACGGATACCCACATGTGCTTGTAGTGAGTTAGGTCTGAGTCTGGTGGGAGGAATCACCTTTTTGAATATAGGCATGTCTTATATTCTTGCATTTGCCTGACTGTTAAGAGATTTGCCAGAGGAATCTCTTCCTGGTTAATCCCAGAGTGGGTCATCTGTGTCTAAACCAGGAGCCCTTTGAGAATTAAGCTGGGGAATCCAAGACTAGTATTCTTTGCATTTTTATTTTGATGTATACAGTACTCTGAGAGATAAATAGCAGAAGAGCTGACTCAGCTTTTGTAGGTGACTTCAGGAAAATATGAAGAAGAAGTATTAATTAATACTTCAATAAAAGTATGAAGACAAAGTCTTAATTAATACTTTTTTAACTGAGATAACGTCATAAAAAGAGGCAACTTGACCTACAGTCATTCTGATTTCTTTCCTTGGGTTGGAATTAGTGGCTATCATCTTGTCATTTTTTATTTATGGCAATAGCTTGTAGCCTTTAGTTTATAGATTTCTTATTAATTCAAGGTCTTTGGTTTTGTTTCCAAGGTATTTTTTTATTGTTAGTTTGTCTTTGCTAGAGGTGTACAGCTAGATCTCCTCAGTGCAGCTGATGCCAAATAGCTGTTTTAAGGTCTGTAGGGACTTGCTTCTTGGCTGCCTTTCAAGTGCAGTATGGCTGTAAAATGTTTTAGTGTCAGAATCACTACATCTAGCATTGTTCTGCCTTTCTCTGTCAATAACTAGTCTCGTTCAGTGACATATTTGTTCTTAAAGGGAGAAAGCAGATTCATCTGTGTGCCAGCATATGAGTCTTTTCAATTTTTCTGCTCAGATAATTTTTGGGCTTCAGGTTTCAGTGGTTACTTAAATTAATCCCAGTGCTGTCTTTCCAGTCTCTTCAATGTTTTTGTTGAGAGAAAGGCTGAAACATATCCTGTCTTTTGGAAACCACTGGACACCAATCATCTGGTGAGGTGGAAGAAAAGTGAGCTACAGACTTCAGTGTTGATTTTTGTGATGATTGACTGTGATAAAAAGGAAATAATTTTGACAGAACTTTTCCCACTACTTAGGACAATATTTAACAACTGGGATGTGCTTCAATGTGTTTCAATTTTTCCTTTCTTTTCGTGCTGGGAGCACTTTTGCTTGTTGGTTTGCATACCCATTTCCAGTTCCTGAGGACTTGGGTCATTTATGCTGCCTCCTGTCCTGGTGAGTAACAATCCACTAGTGTGATGATCCTTACCTTTCTTTAGTTTCCAGATTGCTGTGTTTCCAGTGAAAATACAGCAAATGTAAGTGGTGCTTTTCAGTTTTATCTTTTTATGGACCATTTGGAAAAGAGTATAAATCACTTCGGGACCTGCAGACCCCAAGTTGAAAACCCCTCACCTTGCCAACCCCAGCATTTTACACCTGAATGTGCAGGTACCTACACAGCTGAAGCTTGTGCTCCTCTGCCAGTATGCTGCAGACTTACCAAACTTTCCCTTCAAATAATTCACAATTTTATCATCTATAACAGCTGCCCCAAGCCTCAGTGTTTGCTCTGCACCTTTTCCTCTTCTCTTTCCTTCAGGGACACCTGTGGTGGTTACTTTTGGAGCAGCAGGGTTGGCTGGCACTTTGACAGCTGCAGGCTGGAACGCTTGGTCCAAACATTGTTCCTTGCCTTGTGTTTGAGCGCACAAGTCTTTTGGGGCAGAGAACTTGGTGGCTCTGTCACACTGATGTGCTGGGCACTGCAGTGCTGAGCGGGGCTGAAGTCCTTAGGTGCTCTCACAGTGCAAAACCTTATATAATAATATACACATATGAGTTTACTTGTGAATGAGAGGTAATCTGTAAATAGGCAGCCAGGCAAAGAATTCTTGCTCAAAACCTGCCTGGATTTGCTTTACCTGTTTTCTCACCACTTGGGCAATAGTAATTACTTTGTGTGGCAGTCCTCAGCCTGCTCCATGAATGAGTTGCATGCATAAGTCTTGAAGGCTTTAGTAGAGCTGTGGGGAGTTTTCAATCACAGATACTCAGATATGTGTGTGGCTTGAATCTGGAGCCGTAAATGTGTAATAGTTCATAAATGGCTATCCTTGCTTTATTTGCTCTGGTTGTTAACTAAGAAAATGAGAGCAGGGCCCAATGGGTCAATAGGTGTAAGAGGAGACATGTCATACTGTCCAGTCTGTGGTCTTGCACTTTTGGTATATGACATGTAAACACTACCTGTGATTGCACAGAAGGGAACTGGAGCCCTTCATGGTTTATATGGTTTTTCTTTCAATAAACTGCAATATAGTGGTTCTTATGTGACATTATCTGTAGCTTTTGCTGCTGTATATGGCTTCTCACAGGCTTGTTCTTTCCTAATTGTGGTAAGAAAAGATGCAGTTTGCTCCTCAAAGCATCTGTGCATCTTCTACTGAAGCATGTTTGTCAGTACAGTTCTTTTCGGTTTTGTCGGTAGGGTCTCTTCTCTCTGTGGCAATGCCCAGAAGTACATCTATGGAAGTGACCTATTCTTGTCCTGGAAAAGCAGAGGTGAGGAGTGGTATCTTGTGGGGTATCTTTCTTTTTCCTTCCTGAAACCACAGGTCTCAGCTCTTCAGCAAGATGACTAACGTTTCTTTCAGCCTTGGGCTCCTTGATTTTTCCTGCATGTGTTTCAGTTGAACATAAATATATCTGAGCTAGTTGTGAAGTAGCCAGCTCAGGTGTGGTTTGCATTCTTCAACTCCAGCAATAATTATGGTTTTCAGCAGTGTCTAACTCCCCTTGCTGCTCAGGGAGCCTGTGATGAGCTGTTGCAGTAAGAGACTTGAGTTCCTAGATTAAAGCCAGCTCCGGTTTATCCGGATGCAGTGCTGGGATACTGTAACTCTCCTTTACAGACTGAGCTATCGCAGTGAATTCCTCAGGGCTTTTTACTTCCTGCCTTTTGAATTTCTTTTTCTGTGAACTTAGCAAGTGTGGCTTTTACCTTTATCCATGACTGACCTTTTCTCAATGCTATCTCTGTGCTTAAAAGCTCATGCCAGCATGTAAGCTCTTGTCATCTTCTCCAGCAATGGCTTTGTGCCAGGATCACACCAGTCTGATAAAGTGCCCCGAAGAGCCTGTCCCTTCTCATCCTACCTACCTCACTGCCTGCAGCATCATCGTTCTTCTGTTGGCTCTGCTCTACCTGCTTCTACAAAATCCACCTTCTTCAGAGACATCTTGTCTCTCCTGATGGCTTGAGAAATTTCACTGGCTGCATTTGGTGCTAGCTGGGGCTGAGCCTTCAAAAGTTGGCTCTTGGAATGGATGTGGTGATACTGTGCTTTGAAGTCAGACCATGTGTTTTGTAAAGGGCATGTTTTTGATCCTTAAAGACATGAGATGGTTAAGGCAAGGCGTGATGCCAAACAATGTGGGAAAAATGGGGTTGAGAAACCAATCAGTGGGACCTACTAGTGTAGATGTGGGAAGTGCTTGAGTCAATCTGTGCCAGTGCTGTCCCTAACTTGCCTTTTTTCTTTTTGTTTACACTTCATTGAGGAAGGCACAGGTCCATTTCCAGATGTTTGACTGCAGGACTATAGCCCTCCTTACATTAAGCAGACACTGAACTGCCCTGTGTATCTGCACTGCCACAGTGATTTGAGCTGGTGTGGGTCAGCCCCAAGGAGGTCACATAGCCTTTGTTTTGACACAAATGAGCCCACAATCAGCCATCTCAAAGGCAAAAACCTAACCTGGAGTGAGGAGAGAGGAAAAGAGATTTCAGGATAAATTACTGTGGACCTGCTGCCCTATCTTCTCTGCATTATAATCTTCAAACAAATATGCGTAGAATGATAAGGTAATTTGTGTAGGAAGAGATCTCCATGGGTCTCTGGTCTGACCTCCTGCTTACAGCCGTGTCATTGGTTGTTAGATGATGTTCCCATCGTCTAACCTGTAGTGTCCTGTTGAAGAAAGCAGCAGCTAACAGCTCTGGTGGATCTTGTGGATGATATTCACAATTCCTGCATGTTTTGCTGTGGACAGGTCCTTTTGGAACCTTGGCTCCTGCCTAACAGGTTCCCCTGGTCTTTCTGCCTCCAGTTGCTGTGCTTAATGGGGGACCTGGGAGCACCCAGTGCCGTCTGGCTGTCTCTTCCTCCCACGCTGCTTGGACACTAGCTTTCTTGAAGTAAATGGGGTAACTTTTTGAATGCAGAGCTCTGAACAAGATTAGGCAGCTGTTGCCTTTAGTTGAAATGTGCTTGTCTAAAAAAAAAAAAGTGTAACTCCTTCCCCAGCCTGCCTCAGATATATTTCTGTGTTTTGACAGATCCTTAAGGTGATTGACAGACCTGTAGTTGCCAGCAGCTTTTTATAGGAGCCTTTCTTACCATGCTTATCTTGAGAAAGACTATTTTTTTTTTCAACCACTTAATCCATGGTTTAAACTTTTTTTTAAAGTCCCAGCAATAGCTGCTTTAGGTAATCTTGATAGATCTTTTAAAATGTTCAGTAGCCCTGCCCTTTCTTTAATTTTAAATGCTGAGATGTTAGGTTGTAATGACTTGGTGACTGAAAGTTATGGAGAAAAAACCAAGTTCTTTTTCTTCCTCTCATAACCTCATTTTCCCTCTTGTGACTTTTCTGTCTCCAGTTGACCTGCTTCTTGTGCAACCAGAGTCTTTTTACTCAGCTCATTAAATCATGTTTTTCATCAGTTTAGACTCTCAAACTACCCTTAGACAACATTTCCTTCTTATCTCCTTACTTTATTCTTACCTCGGCTGTGGCAGAAAGCACTTAATGGAGGCTGCAGGCCTTGAAGTTGGTCTCAGAATAGAGGGGAGGAGGAGACATTGACCGTTCATACCTTTTTTTCAGTGTTTCTGCAGTCTGACAGATACCCTTTGGGCTGTGAAAACATGTGGTTCATTGACTTCCAGAGAATTAATTGTCTGAATAAATGACTTACAAAAAAACCAAAAAACCAAAAAAAACCCACAAAAAAACAAACAAACAAACAAAAAAAAAACCACACAAAAAAAAAAAAAGAAAAATACCCTCTCTCTCTATATATGTAGGGTTTTTTTGCATGGTAACGTCGGTAAACCCACAGAAAACATACAAAGTTTGTGAGAGTTTTGGCTCATCTGCTACAATTTGTAACACAAAAGATCTATTAATCTGCTCCTGGTGAGATTGCTGTGTTCAGTGTGCCTGGTCAGCAGACTTGGGCATCTGCACCACAGCAGATCTGGAAAGAGACTTGCTAAAGGAAGAAGCAAGGTAGATGGATGACCCTTGTGCTTTTAGAAGCTGTTACTTAAACCCTGGTGGATTAGTGGAACAGGCAGACTTGGTAACTACAGACCTGCCCATGCCATCTAACATCAAAGGTCCAACTTTTATTTCCGTCAGTGGGAATTTCCCAGTGATAGAAGTTAGAAGGTATTTCTAGTGAAAGGAGAAATAGAGATGCCTCAAGCTAAGAGGAACACAGGAGAAAAAGAATATATGAAATGTAGACTTTGTACTTTGCCTGACTCTTTAATATCCATTTCCTCACTTTTCTATTATCTTTTGCACAAACTGTAACTTTCTTTGTGGTACTGTAACTGGCTTTTTTCAGTGAATTGCAGAAGGGACGATGGAATAAAATCAAGCAATTCTCTGCTCATGTGTCCTAGTTACTCTGTTTTACACTTAAAAATTGAGAAGTTTATATGTGTAAGCAAAGTTTGCTGCCAACGGAGCAAGATTATAAACCTTTTCTGATGGTGTAACTCATACAAAATATGCTGCCCAAAGCATCGCTAGAAATGTGATATAGTGGCATTTGCAAGCCCAGGCAAATATATACAAGATTTTCTACATTTCTAAATGTAGAATCCAGAAGTGCCTGTCTGACTAATACATTGGTAAGGGCATGCCTGACTTTATTAGATGGGACTCTGTGTTTTGGCTTTATTGGATGGCACTTTTTTTCTTTTTTTTTTTTTCTTTCTGACTAGCTAGCAGTGTCTAGGCAAGCTGTCTTACACTCCTGTCTTCTTGAAAGTAAGAGCATCATTCTGTTTATATGGAAATTTGCAAAATTTATTACTTAAAAGGAGGGGAAAATACAGATGTTATGTTAAAAGGATTATTGTTGATGCAGTTTGTATTTCCTTCTTTCAGTCCACTTGCCACTCATTTAAATAACTTCCTTCCCCATCCCATGTTTGTATTGGAAGTCTGTTATTGTTTGTGGTGGTGGCCTGGGCACCCACACTCCTGGCAGCCATGACCAGGAGTTCATGCTGAGGACTGGACAATGCTGAGAATGCAGGTGCACAACAAACACAATTAAAATGCATTTTTTCCTTTTAATAACACATTTGTTAGGTATATTTAAAAGCAAGGGTGTGAATCACCTTTGTAACTACAGTTGAGTTTATTTTTTTCTTTGAAGGTTGCAGCTTTCCCATTGGAGGAGTTCTCATGTATTTATTCTGGCTCACCAGACAACTGGACCAAAGGTTTTTGCTCAGCCTTCTTTAGGCAGCAAAGTATTTGGACATTTTCTGTCTAAAGAATAGGAAAATGTTTGAGAACATACTCAAGTTGATAACAAAAGGTAAATAGAATAGAAATAAACAGAACAAGGCAGGAACTTAAGCTTCCTCTTTGATTTTTCTGAAACTTAGAACGTTTTGCCATTTTGGTTTGAACTTAATGTATGCTTGGGGCTTTTTTCCAATAAACTGATGGCTTAAGAAATAGGAAATCAAGCGGAAGGTGGTAGAATACCAATTAAAAAAAGCCAGAGAACTAGAAAAGATGCAAGAACAGGTATTCTCAAGGTCTGGATAATTATTTTTGCATGTATCAGCTATATTGTGGAAGCTGATCGAATTATGTGTCCTGGGAGAAAATGAGTTGAGCAATTGTGTTTTTCTGTTTGGGTTTTTTTTTCTGATGTAAGGATTTGGGAGCATCAAATTCAATTTTTAGGAGGTAAGTCTTAAACAAACAAAAGAGCTGTATTTTCGGAAAACATAATAAAACAATGAATAAGTAATGTCTTAGGCTTTTTGTATCCTCCATATCTTACATGAAAGATTTCTCATAAAAAACCCAAACAACAGAACAGCCTTCCCCCCTCCAAACCTGAAAGTTTTTCTCTTCAAAAGTAAATGGATACATTCACAGAAAAAAAATTTGGCATACACAAGAACTTCTTTGTGTGCTGCTGGACCATTCCTGGCTCCCCCGTGACTAATTTGGAGCCGGCTTTTGTAGCCACAGGTGGCTCCTGGCAGAGTTCACGGGAGTTGCACGCGGAGATGCTCCTTTTTCTGCTCTGTTGTGCCAGCGGCCACCGAGTCTCAAGGCCAGGATAAGTCCTGGCCTGTGGTCTCAGAGCTGTGTGGGTTTGACTTGGCTGAGAGGTGGGCAGTGGGCACGGGAGACGGGCCCCTCCTCGCTGAAAACCAAAGCATGGGTGCATTGAGCAGAAGATCCCAGCCTGGAAATGCTGGTTTGAATTCCCATCGTGGGTTGAAGGGGTCAGTGCACTGGTATGCTGCCTATTATATGATCTTCCTTCTACTTTTACAGATGCATCATTTTCTTCATCTGATAATTTGCTTCAAGGACCAGAAAAGTGAGCCTAAGGAATTTGCCCCCATTGCTGAAAGAAGAACCTGGGGACCTCCCAGGAGCTCATTATAGAGTTGTAAGGACCTACATGAAGCCAGGGGTTCTTGGTGTCAGGGGCTCCTTACAAAAGGAGATATTTGCTACAGTATTGATTTCAAAATGGGCTGTTTTGTTTAAAAATGCTGAGCTTGGAACAAACTGAGTGCAGCACATTAGTGGTTTTTGGGTCCTGATCTCTGCAAATGCCAGAGGAGGAGGTGAAATGTCTCTTCATAGGGGTACTTCTAATGACTGTCGTATTTACTCACATGAATATTTTCGATAGCGTGATCATGAAGTACAAACATTTGGAATAACATGCAAATCTAGGGAGGTGGATAGAATTCTTTCATCACTTCTTTTGAATAGCATGAGCAAGACAGTGGTAACAATTCATTAACACCTCTAATAAAAGAAAAAAATACTTTATTGCAACCTGTGTGATGTGAAACTATTTGACAACTAAAAGTATACTTGCTGGACTTATGTGGAATACAGGATCTCACACAGGGTCTCATTTAAGAATTTTGCTCATTTCTGATTGTTGCTTAAAAATGCTTTGGGTGGTGTTGTGGTTTTTTTGGTTGTTTGGGGTTTTGTTTGTTTTTTCCTGCTGGAACAATTCAGCATGGCAAATGACATAGCATGAAACAGTCATAATGGGCTTTTTTTCTATTCGTGTCACTCCTTAAGGTTGGGTCAGCCAGTAAAAATGACTTTCCAATTTTGACTTGTTGTATAGGGCTATATGCAACAGGTAGTAGGAAGGACAGAAGTAGCTGGGCCCTCTATAAGTAATGTATTTGCAAGCAGCAAGATGCTCACTTGAGAGAGGCCTTTCTTACACCATCTTATGTGATGGTTTGGGAAGCAGTTACTTGGAAATCTTCCTCTGCCCAAGTCTGCTCAAGGACTGGTTGAACACGATGTGCTGAGCTGAAGCAAGAGCTTGTCAGTGCTCCTGGGACTTACCTAGAGTAGACGCAACCTATAAGGGTGCGTCCCCAGAAATTGCTTTGCTTTGCCAGACCTAGAGAAAACAAAGAGCTGAGCCATGCATATCCAAAAATGCCTGGTATGGTGGAGACAGAGGAAGGCCTCACTTCCACAGGTTGGGAAGCAAGGTTCAGCCCATGTTAGGTGTTGGCAGTTTGTTGGGGTAGTGAGAGAGGAAGCTGAGCATGTTAGGGGCTGAACTCTTAGTCACTGTGCTTTTGTGCAAGACAGGCTGATGACAGCTTTAGGAACAAGGCTTGCAGATGTTGGTGTCGCAGACTGAGGAAAAAGAAGAAATTTTGGAATGTTTAGTCCTTTGCAGTAGTTTTTACTTGCTACATTGGCTTCAGCATTATTGAATATTATTCTAAAACTCTTTACTTGTATCTGATAGAGTGACTCAGCAAGGTACCTTGTGAAATGCTAGATCCTAGGAGAAATCTTTAAATCCTGTGGGTGCTTTGGGATAACCACTCCCTTATGCTTCAGTCTGCTGGGCAGTGCACCAAAGGGATTTTCGACAGAACATTTATTGCACTGATACCCGCAAACACAAAGTAAGATTGCATATTGAGGAGGATTTATGCTGGAACTGCGTGCAAGGGAATTTGGTCTTCAAGCTTAAGAAAACGAAAACTTTCAGAAGCAAATCCTAATATCAGAGCTTAGTCCTTCACATGATCTGGCTGACCCAGCCAACCAGATTGGTGGCAGAGAGACATCATTGCTGTATGGGTTTCATCTGCTGTTAATGTTACAGAGAACAGAGGGAAGAAGGAATGGAAAAAATAAATTGGACAGAAATAGTAAAAGTGGAGAGAACATCTGGATTATAGATTCATTGGAGAGGAAATCCAGTGTAAGTCATTCTGTGGGTCTGGTACATGTATGTGTGTATATTGTGCTATGGTGGTAGCAGTATGTCCTGATTGTGGCTGGGGTTTCAGGGCTTTGGCCTTTGTGTAAGCAGGATGTCAAGAAGATTCTCTGTCTAGAAGATTTAGAAGTAATTTGCAAGCGTAATGTGATGTTGGCTATGGAGTATTTATTGATCAAAATGTGAACAGAATAGGCAGGAGTGGCTTCTTGAGGAGGTGAGTTTTATCACTGCATTTTGGTCTCCCATTCTTCTCTTCGTCCAAACTTTTCTTCCCCATTAAAAAGCCCAGATGAGGTAAGATGTATTAGTGTGGAATCCATGGGTTTTCTTGCCATTGTGTAGGGTTGCTTTTCTGGGATTTATCCCTGTGGTGTTCCGTTGGCATTATGGTACTCGCTCTCCACTGCTAAAATAGTGGCAGAATGTTCTAAAATCAGGCCTTTATCTTTGCTGTGAGTAAACTTTATTACAGAGCAGCAGTCCAGCAGCCTGCACATTCACTTGCATTGAACTACATAAATGTACTGGTTTCACCCTCTCTCTTGCTTCTCTCATAGGTTGGACTTGATCTTGAAGGTCTTTTCCAATCTAATTCATTCTGTGATTCTGCAATGGCTTTGTCCAGCTTATTAGTTGCCTTGTGGAAGCGAAGGTATGTGTTTCTTGCTGGATAAGTAAAGCCTAACTCGTTTTGCTCTAAGCCATTTCTTGGTTTTATGTTACAAAAGGCAAACCCCTTTGACGCAGTGCAGAACAGAGGGTCAGCTATTAGAGGCATAATTATCTTGGTGAAGAATGCAGGGTGCGTAAGTGCTGCTGTCAAGCTGGGCTGTGTTTTAGACCTATCTGACAGGTAAAGAAGGCTAAGAAATAGCTTTATTTTTCCTCCTATGACCTTGTTTAAAGGGGATACAGGACCTTACTCCTACTGCTTTTTCTCTCCTGCAAAATACACATATTTTGTTTAAGTGCTGAGCCCGCAGTCCTCTGAGCAGTTTCAGCTTGACAAAGAATGCTTGATGTAATCTTCTGAAATCAGGCACGTGTGTTGTGCTTATTAGCCTGCTAGTGGCCGTTTAGCTATTTTATCTCAGTTATAATTAAAAGAGTGTTACCAGGAAAGGAGGAAGAGGAGGTGGGTCAGGAAGCTGAAGTCAGATCCAAGGCAGGATGTGCTTGGGCCTGTGCATGGAAAGTGTCTGGCAAAGATGTGCCTGTAAGTGTCTTATAGCTATCAGACTACGTTTATACTGAAAAAGGAGATTTTTGGTTCCAAAGCGTTCATTTTGTACTGTCATTTGAAGAGGTTTCTTGCCCCTTGGTGCAAACTTCTGCATAACTGTCCTCAAATAACCCCCATCAATACACAGGTTGTTTCAGTCAAACTGAGATAAAGCATTTTCCTCCTATAAAATTATTTATTTTCCCATACAGAGAGATGCCAAAGTGCATGGAATTTAAATGTGACCTGAAAAGCTTATCTACTTGATTTAAAGTATTTTGTTTTAGGATCTCACACAGACCGTATTTTTCCTTGTGAGTTGCAACCAACTCTTCAGGCCTCGGGAAAACAAACCATGTTTTTGTTTCAATCTTCTTCATCTACAAAATGAAAATAAAGTTGAAGACCTTGTTGCATGTCCTTCTACTGTTACGGCATTCCCTTGGGGTGAATTTGACAGGAACATTGATGGAGAGCTCTTGAAAATGGCTGGTGCTCTCTGGCTCACTGTTTATACACCCCTGGAGGATCTGCAACTAAGCTAGTTCAGAATTGCACCAAGAGATTAGGAAATCCCTTCTGTCTAAATTAGTGCATTTGGAGTGATGGAAGTTTGTTTGTAGGGGTAAAATGATCACACGTTTACAAGTAGTGTCATCAAGGGAATGGTGTTGTAGCATCCTGAAGTGATGAGGAAGATAAACCAAAGCTGTCCTTGCAGAATAGTCCCCTTTGCTGTGCAGAAAAACAGTCAGCCTTGTGCTACTTGTGTTGGGCCAGATGGGGCCTTGTGCCAGAAATTAGTGACGGTTTAAAGAACCAAATTTTGCTTCTGAATGGGGAAATAATTGTGTAAATGAGATTTTTAAATTGTTTTAAAAATTATTTTAATCAGTGCCAAGTGAATTCTTTTCTTCTGATGAAACTGAGGACTGAGTTGTTTCTGGTAGGAAATGAAATCCTATTTCTTTATGGAGGGGGAGGGGACAGAGTGAAAAACCCATAAAGATGAGACCATCGGTAGGTCTCTGGTGAGGAAGGAAACTCACTGTAGGTGTTGTCGAGGAAGGGGTGCTGCTTCTCATAACCCAGAGGAAAGGGTGTGAGATGTGGTAATAATTGTAGGAAATAATTGTCGTCGTTGTTCTGGCTGGACTGTGCCCTACACAGCAAAGGGAAATAAACACGGATCTCTCTGAATCTTGTTACTGCGCTGTTTTAGTTTCGTGGTGCAGTAAGAAAGGAAATTATGAGGTAAAAGGGATCTTGGCAGGCTTTGGTTTTCCTCTGCAGAGGGGTGGGAAGGAGAGCAGAGTTTAATCGTTCCCTGTAAAATGTGTATGTTTGGTCTGAAGTATTTCAGGCTCAGGCAGAAGGTAAAACACCTGTATAAACTCCTGACTGGTGCCTGTGGGTTATGTCTGTTTGGGGTTCTGATACCAAGAGTGTATAAAAGTTCTGGTGTTTTTCCTGTCTTCCCAACAGTCTTTCTGCTGTGCATGTGGAAACTTTTCTTCTTGAACTTTGATTTATCTTCACATCTTTTCCGTCTCAACGCCCTGTGCCACTCAACCCAATGGCCAGGCCGCTGTGACCTTTTGCCATCTGTGTTTGACCGTTTTGCTTTCAACTCTTCTCCTTTCTTATCCCCTGATCCTCACTGACCTCCCTGGCTGTCTTGCTGGCACCTCTTTGGTTCAGTTGTCCCTGCTCCTTTTCTGGGCTCTCCTGCAGATTCCTGTTGGCTCTCACCAGTCCAGTCCCTTGCCTGCTGTCCACCAACCTGCTCCATGGGCCCTGCTACCCTTTCCATATTGCTCACCTGCCCTCCCAAGTTCATTGCTTCCCACTTAACTTTTCATTGCCTTTCTCTTGGTGTTCCTCTCAGTACCTTACTGGTGGTATGAGCCATTTCCTTACCCTCCCTCCCAAACACCTTTTCTTTATCCCTTTGCAATTTTTGCCTGCCCTATCCCATCTGGATTCACAGTGAGCAGTTGTTCAGTCTCTTGCTCATCCCTTGCGTCCAGATGATGTGCAAAATCCACAGCTGCAAACTTTCGAGGAAATCTAATTCTGTTTTTACGAGCTCCAACCTTTGCAGGCTGTAATTACCTCTTGCCATCATCGCTGAGACCTCCTTCCTGCCGGCTCACCTGACGCAGGCACACACACTCACACATGTACATATACCACGTTCCTGTCTTCCCCAGGCCTTTAGCCTCTGCAACCATTGGTTCACGGGCACTGGATACTTGCTGTCACTGCCCCTTGGCACTGTTCTTTCAGCTGCTCCAGGCTCTACCTCCTCCTGTCTGCCAGGTATTGTTCCCTGTGTCACCCTTGCCCATCAAGCTGGTGAGGAAGGGCTCACTTGTGTGTGTCTGCAGTGTCTTTCTGGGTTGGCTGGGCCTTGCTTTTGCTATATTGAAATACCCCCACTGGTTGCCTCCATTGGATACCTTCATACCTGTGCATGGAGGTGCCATTTCTGTAGCATGTCCACCCCCCTGTCAATGCCCAGCCTCGACACAACTGCTCTGATTTTTTTGTTCCCCTTAGTTCTCCTTGTCTTGCCCTCCTGCTCTAAGGCAGGTGGGCACCTTTCTAGGTAAGGGTGCTTCCACATTTCAGTCTAGCCTAGGAAATAAACAGCATCCTAATCTGGTACTGAAATATTTTTTAACAGCTCTAGTGAACTTATCCCTAGTGTGACATTGCCTGTCAGTGAGGCTAAATTCTTATGCTGACTTTTGTAAGAAAAAGAAAAAAAAAATCCAACCACTTCAGAAATTACTTGCAGGGTGTCTGCAAATTTATGGAGGGCATAAAAAGTAAGCTTTCATGGAGAAACAGCCTTTTGTCAATGTACTTGCTTTTTCTGCCCCTGGATGCACAATGAATATCGCCACCACTTGCTTCTTGGGTTAAATGCCCAAACCATTAAAATACAGGGGAGGAGAAGCCCCTGGATGTGAGACATGAGATAGTGTTGCTGCATTGACTCTGGTTTGGGCATGCTTGTCTGCTTTCAGAGTCAGTGAAGCAATCATGGTATGTCCTTTTGTCTTTTCCCTGCTTCTCCTTGGAGGCCCTCTGGCAGGTCTTCAAGGGCAGAACTTGCAATCCAAGATTGCTTGATTCAAGATTTGAGAGCAGAAGCCCAAGGAAATGTAATTTTAAACCTACAAAGAATCTCTGCATATCCAGCCCATCAGCACAGGGCACCCAGGTAAAGGCTTCCTTTTCCTGTCCTTCGTCCCTTGGTTAATTTTGTTCATATCTTGGTGTACATGAGTTCATCTACTGCAAGCAGTGGGGCAGCAGAACAAAGCAGTTTTCAAAGGAAGTAAAGATCATTTATATCTGGTTTTCATTTCCTTTTTCTTCTTTTTGGTAAACTGTACAATATTTAATAACAGAAAACTTGCTCATTCTTGCTCATTCTCAGACTCTGAATTATTAAATCTCAGAATCTCTGGTTCAGATAAGGAGTAATTAGTGTGTGCAGTATCTTCCTGACACGTGCTGGAGATGTAATCAGGAACCAAGGTGCTCTTAGCGAATGCTTTGTTAAAGTATAGTTTAATGTACCATCTCACCAGGAATGGAAGGAGCCTGTAGTCAAAGGGAAAAAAACCCTCTTGGAAGCTGAGAGCTTTGGGAAGATGGGATCAGGTACATGTAGTGTTAGAGACAGTGCTCATCTGCTGGGTTTATCCTTCATTAAATTTTCAGCATAGATCCTCATAACATAGTGTCAGCAGAAACGCAGGCAGAGCTTAAGGGATTACGCTGATTAATATGTGGATGTAAGTTTTGGGTTTTGTTTGTTGCATTAGAGCTGAAGGAGTCATTTGGGTGCTTTGCTTGGACTCATGCCCACATCTAACCATATGGTACAGCAGTTGATGGAATGCAGATAATAACTTCATTTTCTTTGCTATTTAGGTTCAAACTTGTGCTAACAGGTCCCCTCCCAAGCTTTGTTTCAACCCACTAAGTGAACCTAGGGAAATTCATCTTTCCATGCCTCAGTTTCCCCATACAGCAAACAGCAATAAGACTAATAATACACTGCTTCTCTTTTAATGTGCTTGGAGTGTACAGATGAAAAGCACCAAATATGAGCTTGCTATTTAATTATTTGGCCTACTAGTTCTACTCAATTTGTCTGACTGTGCAGTGGGAACACCCATGTTTGAGAAACCTGGACTTCCCATATCTATCTGGGCAGTGCTGCCAGCCTGCCCAGTTGGTCTGTGACCTACAGCATGGCAAATACAACTGGCATTAGCCGGCTGCCCACTTCAGAAGGTGAGGGGGAGAAGGGAATGAAAACTTGCAGGGGGAAAACTATGCTTCAAACCTGAATAAAGCAACCTTCTCTTCTGAGCAGAGAGCTGGGATACACAGGCAGTGCCACTTCCTAGGTAATGTCAAGCTGTGTTCGTATTTCAAAAGAGAAGTGAGTCAAACCAGCTAATCCATGTAAACTGTTGTCATAGGTATGTGGTGAAATCCACATCCGTCAGCCGTGAGCAGTTGCTGTGTGGGGCTGGGTCAAGGCATATTGGTGCCCCTGTTTCCCTGAGTGGTGTGGGAAGCAAGGTCGCAGGGTGTGGGAATATTGATTTCTCTTTCCCTAGCAAATCACTGATGAATGACTTTTCAGATCTGGGGTCCTAAGGCACGCTCTGTGAGCGTGGATAGCATGTTGTTACTACTTTTTACAGGATTAAACTTATCCCAGGAGGAATCTGCTTTGGAGTAGACTTTGAAATTTGGAGGGAGGCTAAACCAGCCCTGGAGGACTGATAGCAATGTGTGTGCTGTCCAGAGGTGTCCTCACCTTCTGAGAACTGGTATATATATAGATAGACATGTAATAGCTAATATATCTCTAATATCTATACCTATTTAAAATCTTCCATTTTAAAAGGAAAACGTTTAAACCCTGCAAATAAATTAGTAGTTTAGAAAAAAGTATAATATGGAGCAATTGTACAAAGAATTGTATTTTGCCATAGCATTACACTAATTCTACCAAGCCTACAGGCAAAGGCTTATGCCTTGGGTTTAAAGAGCATCCAGCGTGTCCTGGTCTCAGTGTAGAAACCACATGTAGGAGGAGACAGTTTCAAAATGCAAGACCTGTTGTCATTAGTTGTTCCTCAGTTTCCTGGCTCTAAGGCTGCTCCACCTGAAAGTGACAGGCAATCATTGAGGTCATTTTAAAGGATGTTGAAGCTGATCTTCAAAGTCATGTGATTTTTATAATGTTTTCAAGGAAAAACCTGACTGCAGAGTCACATGTTACTCCATGAAAATTTTGGGAAGGTAATAGTGGTCCAAAAGTTTTGCACAGATACAAATATAAGCACAAAGGTAAAATAAATATTTAAGAGTAAGTGGTTCTTAGTGCCCCTGAATTTACAAGCAAATAAATATTTGATTTCATAGAGCTTATCCAGTTTCTGCCAATTGCAGTATCTTCCAGTAACAAAGTTATGACCTCCACATATGATGGAGAGCACAAATTTCTCTTTTAAGCAGGTGAAATATAAATTTTTTTATGTGATCTGAAAAATTCTCACTATTGGAGCATTTCCGGTGTCTGTGAGCTAGTTTCAGCCTAGCCATTTTCCTGTGTAGTGTGACCTACCTGACATATTGTTTGCTTTTCCCCTTCTGCTTTTTTTGTTTTCCAGTTTCATTGCTGTTTCTCCTGTTTTGTGGAAGCAATGCTAATGATACCTTTTCTGTGTGTGTAAGCCACCATCTTCTCTGCTTCTGCTCCACAGAGCTGTTGTCGCTTCCATTGACTGCCACAGCTTTTATATTAAATGGAAGTTATTAAATGTAAATGGTATCTCTACAGCAATTAAAAATTTAAGTCCATATATTGAAATTAGTTTATCTGTAAAAACACAAGGAAAGTGACCCTGTGTTTGGTTTTATGCCATAAGCAATTGCTTTTTTATGGCGTGAATAACTTAGATCTAGATTCTGCATGTGATCTGCAGATACCTAGGTTTTGAGAATTATTTGTGCACCAAGTAGTTCATGACAACCACAGAGTTTTTGCAGGAATGGTGTTAGAACATCTCACACTAACATTTTCAAGCACCTAGCCTACACACTGTGATTTTTTTTTTTCACAGTTATGCCTGAACCTCAAACCTAGAGCTTTTTTTTTTTAAATACTGCCTCAATATTTTCTTGGTGTGCAAGCTGTCATACTAATTCTGGCTGAAGTCTCTGTAGCGTTAAATCACACTGCAAAAAGCCAGAAATATGCAGGATCCAGGCCATTAGTTGTACGTGGTGAGGGAGGAAAACCCTGCACCATCCCACACTTAAAATTTCCCATTCAGCAAGCCCTCAGTTTAATACCTGATGTCCTCGTTTGTGTTATGTGGGAGACAGTTTACATGCCAAGAACTGAAGAAACTCGCTCTGGTGTGTGATTTTGACACTGAAAAGAAAACATCATTTCTGGTTCCTCTGCATACATTTCTCCCAGTGAAGTGAGTCTGGTGGCGTGAGTGGGAAATGGAACTGAAAGCTTCAGTCATTGCACTCCCTACTTGGTAGGCAGCTCCATGCCTTGCTGTGGTCTAGACCAGATTATTCTTGGCAAATACTTCCCACTGGCGTTAGCAAAGACGAAGGTGAGCATGTAAGCCAGACTTAGTGATTTCTGCTCTCATTAGTCATGTCACTTAAGTTATTACTGCTGACCTCAGGAGCCCTCCTTTCTTATCCCTGCCAGCCACCTCCACCTCATGAGAGAGGTATGCTGGGGAAGTTGTAAAACAGTAGGGTAGAGGCAGTCTAGGCATGTACTAATTTTTAGTTTTTTTCCACCTGCTTAATACCTTTTCCAATATTTTCCAAAGGTCAGGAACTGCAGAATGCTTGCTTGTCAAGCTTGCACTTGCTTTGCTGCTTTTGAAATCTGAGCTAATTTTGCCTTTCTCCACACTTTCTGAATGACTGCAGGTCTTAGAGGTTTGGTGCTTCGTATTACTGAATAACTTATTGCTACTTGTGCTGGATTAATCCTGACTTTTGGTCATGATTCTGCACGCTTGTTTCAATGTCTGCTCTGTTTCTGAGGTCAGTCATTCAGGAGGCAGCTTTGGTCCTTCTCTGGTAGGAAATGTCTCACATTGCTCTTGGTGATGCTGTTGGGGGCTTGATGTGGCCATCTTGGTATGCCTCTACAGGGAGAGTGAGAGAGGAGATAAGAATTTGCCTTTTAGCACTTTTAATGGTTTGGAGCTGAGTGAATGCACCCCAAGCTCTATCCCTTTTCAAGTCCTGGATCCTGGGAATGCTGCTGTGGTGGCAAACAGAGTCCTACAGCATCATGGCACATACCATAGTCTCTGTGCAATGCATACAGTACTGTTTGCAGCTTCTGCACGATCCCATCACGACAGCTCTGGCAGGCTCTATGATAGCTGCTGGCTGCAAGTAGGTCTCGTAACTTGCGGGAAGAAAATCAAATGCCACTGTGAAAATCTTTTGTCAACCTTCCTATGTGTCCTTAGCTTGGTTGTGCCTGGCCTACTCTGAAACTCCAGACCAGAAAAAAGCATTGAGCTGTTGAGGATGTTAGAGAGTCTCATGTTAACCCAGGGGTTTCTGTGTTTGGGGCTGCCCAGGGCATCATTTCTGTAGACCCTCACATGGAGGGGCCACCTCTGAGCAGGCTCAGCAAGCTGATGTTGCCTAAGTGTCATTTTGCTGATTTCCATGTGAGCTCTCCTTGGTGGCAGCAGCAGGAAGGCCATCCCTGGCAGACTGCTTGTGGTAAGGATGGGGTTTTTTTGGGTCTGCAGAAATCCAGACTGGGAGTGTGATGGGGTAAAAGCATCTCCCATGGGAATGGATCTGGAGTACAAACTTTGCACAGATCCATGTGGGTAGTGCTATGACCATGACCCTTAAACACTGCAGTTTCTCTGCTCTTGGGTCTCGTTACCTACCAGGAAACAGGTGGAAAAATTGTCCAGGAAAAAGGGACCAGGCTTTTGCAATAGGCAATTTGGGTTTTGGCAGCTGGGGTGAGAAGGCCACTTTCCACTGAGCATCTGTTTCAATGTGAAAAATGGCAGGAAATCTGTTTTTTCAATACTTTTGACATTTGTCTGCACATTGACTCAAACGCCCCAAATATTTAACAGCTGAGATAATACCAATAACAAAACAATGCTTAATTTCCATGTTGCAAAAATCTGAAGCAACTTTTTTTAAAAAATATTGCCTCCATCCAGGAGAAGCATTGCAAAACCAGCATTATGTGTAGCCCTGCATCATTTGAAGTGGTAGCTAGAGAAAGCATTAGCCCCTCTCCTCTACCCATTTGTCTTTGCCACCTGCTCCCCTGTTTGGATTTGGGCACCCCTCATGTTTCCCCATAACAAATTTTTCCAGTTTCCTTAATCACAGGAATGATGCAAGGGAGTTTAGGGGTAGTTAGTGGCAATCCTGTCCCACTCCCTTTCTCTCTCCTAAACTTGTGCCTGCTTAAATGTGCTTTGCCTAACTGGCAGATGGGCAAGACTGTATGTTCCTGTGGAGTCAGGAATAAGAGGAATATCAGGAAACTCCTGTGTCATGGAGACTGGTAGAACTTCTCAGATTCTGCTCTCTACTTGTAGATCAGGACAATTTCAGAGCCCTAGCATTTTTGCTCCTTGATTAAGATGAAAACTCTGAGTGTGCAGCTTTGAGCCCTGTGTCGTTTTATGTATGGAAGAATAAAGTGGGCCCCTGGAGAGCAGGAAGCAGAACACTGGTCACAGGCTGCCTTGCTTCCATCCCTAGAAGTACCTCGTTGTGTATTTTTTACCTCTGCTACTCTGGAAGGGTGCCTAGCTGCAAGTGAGAGCTGAGCAGAGTGGTGGATGTCACACCACTGGCTCTGTCCCCAGATAGCACCAGCTTCCCTCTACCTTCATGGTCTCCTGTGTCAAAGTCCTGGGCCCAGCCAACCCCTCTGCAAACCAATCAGTTTGGTTTTCCTTCACAAGTCACTATGAAATCCTGATGCAATACAGAATAAATGGCTGCATTGCTTTTTTTCTTCAACACCGAACCTGGATAGAATTTTGCTTCTTAAGTGTTGAAAACCTGCAAATAAAACTTTTCTTTTTCTTAAATAAATGAAGAAAAAAATGAAAAGCAATTTTAGCTATTTAAAAACTATTAAACCTTCAAATTTTCAAAATGCACAGCATACAACACAGGTGCACTTCCAATGTGAAACCTTTTTTGTAGTGAGGAGGTCAGAGCACTCCTGCAGTTTCCAGCAGGGCTGTACCTTTCAGTACACTTTTTTTCCCCTCTGTTTTTTTAGCTGTTCGAACTGCCCTGGAGCAGAGATGAAAACCACTAAAATGACAACATGACAGAAATACTCCACAAGTGAACAATCTAGGATTTCTTTTTTTTAAATTTTATTTTCCCCTCCTTGACTGACTGTAAAAACAGCTGGAATGAAAAGAATCCAGCTTCATGTTTGGTGAAATAAGTCTTTGGGTATTTCATCAAATAATTACAGCAGCTGAGATTTTTCACTGGCTGTCGGGCCCTTTGTTCTTCCTGTGTTCCTACAAGTCAGTCTGGATTGACTTCAGTATTTATGGCATGAACTGAAAGCAGAGGCTGATGGCAGAGACCTCTTGCAGAGGCTGTGGGTGCTTGCTGGGCCTTCCAGTGCCACAGCCTCCTCTTCATCCTCCATCACTGGGAGCTAAGCCACCTAGGCACCTGGCACTGTGGTGATCTGTGTGGCTTGCAAATGAGAGGCCACTCCTCTCCAAAGAATGAGCACAGGGACACTGGCCCTATTAATTTATTTTATTTGGCATTATTAGGAAAAAGACCCAACCCCAAACCCTCTATTGTCAGGATTTTCTTTAAATAGCCAGTTCCGGAAACAGAAAATTCTTTTACCTCTGGAAACAGGAAACAGATCTGACTATTACTTATTTGTTTTAAATCTTTCAATTATCCCTTGCTGCCCCTCACCTCTGACTTTCTGCTGCTCAGCAAAATTCTCTATTTATTTTTGATAAGCTAGTATGTGGGGGTATTGTGCAAGACTCAAGGGTATGCTGCCATGGAGTAAATCCATGTATGTTGTTTTAAAGCTGGCAGGGCTGGTGTTTTCTGTGTCTGTCATACCCATTATATGTATGAACACAAGAAGTTTTGTTCCCTGTGGTTTGATACAGATGTGTATGATCTGTTGACTCAATAAAATGAGAATTGGCATCACAGAAGCCAATGAAGGACAAGTTTTTTGGTTTTTTGTTTTTTGTTTTTAAGGTCAATAACCAAAGCCTACTGATAAGAAAGGGCATACCAGTGGAACTCTTAGAAATTCAGAGTCAGAAACAACTTAAAGATATCTTCTTATCCATCTTCTTGCCCCCAAGAAGGCAAGATGTTTATCTTCAAAACCTCTGATGAGGGTGATTTCACAGCCTATCAACAAATCCTATGTTAGGCCTCTACTCTCCCTGTTGTTAAAAAAGTTTTTCATGATACCCTCAAAAATTATTAGGTGGATAGTAGGGTTTTGTTCTTCTTTGTGCAGTACAGCAATTGCTGACCATCCTTTTCAGTTATCTGGCCTCAGGTCTCTATTCTCAGGGTCTGTTTGCCACCTGTGTAAACTCTTAAGCATCTGAGTTTTTCCCTATAGATCATTATTCCAAATGTCTTTTGGAATAAGTTGCGTAGTTCTCGGACTCTCTGCCAAATGTGCCTGCCTTTTGTTTGAAAGGGTTATTTCCCAGACTGGACAAAGTCTCCATCTGAAGCCTTACAGCTGATGAGCAGAAAGAAAGAGCTACCTTTTGAACTGTGCCTGTGATACCCTCCAAGTCTGTGCTTTGGTACTTGCAGAAGCTGTGTGTCATTGATGTAACCCGTTTCCAAACCCATTTGTAACTTTGGTGTTTCGGTGGTACTGCTGCCACTCTCTTTATTCCACTTTTGTTTCTGTGGAGGCCTCCTTTCCAAGCAGAGCACAGAGCTATTAACTGTTCTGGGAATATGTTGGCTCTTAAATAATCACAAGCAGAGGCACTGTGCCAAGTTTTGATTTGGAGTAACTGTTTTTTCTGCTTCCAGACCTTGATGGAGCTCCAGAGAAATAAAGGTGTTTACGGATGCATTATGAATTAGCACCCTGGTTGCCAGCCCTTTGTAGCCAGGTCCCAGCTCTGGCTGGGTGCTGTGACACCTCTCGTGCTGTGAACATGCTTGTGCAGGTGGGAGTCTCTCCATTAATCCATTGTGCTTGTGTTCAGACTGTCTCCCTGTCATGGTGCACTGGGTCATTCTCAAAGCATTTTGGTAGCCTCTTGCACACAGGGTGAGATTCATCATTGCTCACTCCAGCCCTGCTGCTCCCCTTGACACTGAATTCATTACCTGGCTGTTCCCTCCAAGGCTGGCAGGGCATCGGTGCCTCACAGCCTCTTCCCAAAGCACTCCAAGAAGTGCAGAGCTGCAGGGGAGACAAGCTGTACCTGTCCAGCCTGTGTGGTGTTGGGCTGTAGAAATCTCCAGAGTCAGAGAGAGGAGGGCTCCCTGCTGCTCCTCAGCACTGCAGCTCACCCTCACAGACCCGGGACACAACATTCGTATCCATATCATTCACTCCCTGTTTGTAACCATACTTGCTGCTTAGCTGACTTCTCCTGCTAGTGTCTCAGAGAGAGGGAGGTAGTGGTTAACACCAGTTTAGAAATGATCTGCTGCTAATAGATGCAGCTACTGATCTCTATACTCCCTCCTGGCTAGCCAAGCAGAAAGTAGCTAACCTGGGGAAGTTGATCTCGTGCAGTAAGCAACCACCCTAAACTTTGATTCACTTGTGGTCTATGCATTAAACATCACATCTCTGCCAGGCACCGTGCACTGCTCAGCCCTGCAGTTCCACCTGATCCCTGACATTGGTCTGGTCCAGGACACAACTGCTTTTGATCTTAACTTCATTGGCTCTCAGCAAAGGGTAGCTGCTCTTGGCAAAGGATCCTAAAACAGTCGACACATTAGTAATGAATTAAAGCAAACCTGAAACAACTCTTTGTTTTATTTCCAGCATAGCATGTTGAAGCAGTTCAAGTATGCTTTGGCATGCTGAGTAGTAATGGAGATTTTTTTTTTTCCTGTGTTGGTTAGTTTGAAAAATAACGACTGATTGCAGCTGAAACAATAAAGACGTGTCTTCCAGATCAACTGTAGCTCTCAAAGAGTCTGCACAGCTCACTGACTGTTCTGTTACCTCCTTGATCTGAATAAGTGTGATGGTTTTATCTCTGAAATATAACCAATGAGAAAAAAAAGTGATTAGACATTAGTTGGAGATAAGCTTCTAAGTGATGTCCCCAGAAATATATGGGAAAATAACAAGAAATAACTATTTTTGCTCATCCAAACGAGTAGTGGTATTCATTTTGGTCTTTATTGAGTTTCTCTGGAGCCTGTCATGGTGTATGCTAGAGTTTACCTGAGGTCAAGAGGAGCCTTGCTGGTGATTTCATCACATCTCCGTGCAGCTCTGTCATGGTGACAGCTCATCTTTCCAGCTCACTTGAGGAGGAGGCTGGAAATCCTGATTCTGATGCAGAGGAGTGGAATAGCCAGCTAACCAGGCTGGCTGGGTGGTTTTGGTGTCAGTTTCCCAGATTTCAAAAAGACAGCTGAACCTGTTTTATTTGATGTCCCTGAGCTGGGGTGCTGTGTTTGTGCCAGCATTTGGGTGGCAGCTCTTGACAGTGTCAGCTCAAATGCATGTGCAAATGTCATTTTGGATAGAGGCTGGGTTTCCTACTTATGCAGCAGTGACTTGCCAGGGCACCTGAATGTGTACATGAGCTGGGCTTGGGCTCAATACTTGCTCTGACTGGCACTTTGTAGCAGCTCTGCCCGAGGATGTGGCTTGTGGCTGTAGCAGAGGAGGGCTGCTGCAAAAGTAATCTCCCAGGCTGGCCAGGTACGCCTCCTATGCTTCCTTCACCTGGGAGTTGTATTCAGAGCTCATGATATTTAATTATTGCTATTCCTATCAACATATATGAAGGTCCTAATCACTTTTGTAGTATTCCCGAAGTGCTGGGCACTGAGCACCATCTCTGGGATTGCAGTGTGTGTTTTTCTAATATGACATCTGTCTTCCTGCAAATAATTTACCTGCAACAAATGATCATTATACTCCTCTTTGTATGTGAATGAGAAGACTCTTTTTGTATAAAGCATTTTGGAGCATGACTCTTCTTGAAGGCATTAAGTTTTCAAGGAGTTAAGTATGTTCATATGTATTTTACAGAGAGGCAAGTAAAAGATGGTAAGTAGGTTCCCTCTGCTGCCTTGAAGGAGGGTTGCTTTTATTTTTGTTAAATGTAGATGGCCTCTGCTCTCTGCCTTTCCTCTAAATAAATGTGTAGCTGGTAGATTTATTGCCTTTTTCATGGAGAACTATTGAAATTTGGACCTGCTGCTTCACACATGTATTTTAAGCATTTTTGTTGCTTTCTATAAAGTATGAATGGCATATCACGTGAAACAGTCAGATAGCTGGGTTTCTGATGGACAGGGGCCTGGAGCACGTGCTGTGGAAGAAGAGAATGAGGGGCGAGGGTTTGTTCAGCCCTGAGGAGATGGCTTCGGAGGAGACCTTACTGCAGCCTGCCCCGATCTATGGGGAAGTTAATGAAAAGATGGAGCCAGCTCCAAGGGACAAGGACTGCAAACTGGAGTGGGATTTTCTGAGAAAATACCAAGATAAGAAAATTTCCATGAGGAAAATTGTGCATTGATAATTGTCTAAAGAGACTCTAGGAGCTTTCTCAGAGGTTTTCAAGCCCCTAGTGAACCAAGCCCTGTGCAATATCACATAAAGTCAGGGTTGGCCCTACTTTGAGCAGGAAGCTGCAGACTTCCCAAGGTCCCTTCCCACCTGAACAGTCTTATTTAGTGACATTACACATCAATGCAGGACTTGAAAGTGAGTGGAATGCATTGGGGCCTGGTCTTGCATTCCCTTTGGTGTTCCACTTCTAAATGAGGTTTAAAAAGTGACTCTAATGTGATTGTGCTAAACTTGGTGTTAGTGGGAAATTTTGTCACTGCAAATGTTTCCAAGAGCAATTGAGTGCTGCCTGCCTAATTGCATCCCCACGGGGGAACACTGGCAGGGTGAATGGGGTGTTTATCTGTGATGCAGCAAATACAGGCCTGAAGTCTTCAGCCTCGCTGTTAGCCCCTTTTTCCAAATGGATGGGTGTGTGTTGACATACTGTATGAGTTGACACAGATCATGTTGCAAATCCAGGTTTCATTGCAGGAAACTGGAAGAAAAATAAGATTAAAGTTTTCTGTGCTGTCTGGAGCTTGCTCACCCCAAGCATGCTGGCCCTCCAGTTGTTGGGGTGCCTCTTCCAGAGGTCGGGGGCTGGGCCGTCCATATCTGGGCATGGCAAGCCCTTGGCAAGCATCAGAGCTGGTGTTCGGTGGGCGCGGGGCCGGTGGCAGCAGCGTGGGTGGCAGCGGCGGGTCGCTCGGCATCCTCGGCAGCACCGACTGGTTTCGCGGCTGCGTTTTCACCAACTGCGGCAGCCGACTGCGGGAAGTGAAGCCCACGGGGTGTGCGGGTGGCAGGGGTGCGCAGTGAGCGCGTTGCCCGTGCGGGCGAGGTGCGCGGCTCAGGAAGGCCCGGCGGGAGCCGCTAGAGGCCCCTCCAGGCGCGGCGATGGCGCGGCCGCGCCACCAGCGCCGGCCCCCGCCGTCGGATCCGGCCTCTTTAAAGATTAGGATCGTCTCAGAAGAAGGGAAGAGGGGAGGTGATTCTGCCCCTCTACTCCGTTCCCGTGAGACCTCCACCTGGAGTGCTGCATCCAGCTCTGGAATCCGCAGCACAGTGAAGCCGTGGACGTGTTGGAGCGGGTCCAGGGGACGGCCATAAAAACAGTTGGAGAGCTAGAGTACTTCTGTGATGACAGGCTGAGAGTTGGGGTTGTTCAACCTGGAGAACGGAAGGCTCTGGGGAAACCTTTGAGCAGCCTTCCGGTACCTAAAAGGGGCTTATAAGAGTTACAGAATAAGCTGAGTTAGAAGTGGTCCACAAGGATCATCAAGTCCAACTCCTGGCCCTGTACAGGATCATCCCCAAAAGTCACACCAGGTGCCCGAGAATATTGTTCAAAGGTTTCTTGAACTCTGTCAGGCTTGGTGCTGTGACCACTTCCCAATACCCTATGGGTGAAAAACATTTTTCTAATATCTAACCTAAGAAAGATGGGGACAGACCTTTTAGCAGGGCATTTATTGATAGCACAAGTGGTAAAAGAGGGATTTAGACTCAATACAAGGAAATTTTTACAATGAAAGTGATGAGGCACTGGAACAGGTTGCCCAGAGAGGAAGTAAATGCCCCATTTTTGGGAACTTTCAAGGTCAGGCTGGATGGTGTTCTGAGCAACCTGATCTAGTTGAAGATGTCACTGCACATGGCAGGGGTTTGGACCTTTAAAGGTCCCTTCCAACCCAAAGCAGTGTATGATTCTGTGAAAAGGAAGGCAATGCATTTTGACCCTCTATTTTTGTGGGATCTTTGGCACCAGTCCCCTTAGTGGATCCCCAGACAAACCCCATAAGAGTTGAGCTGAGCTGAAACAGTGTCAGTGGGTGTGTGTCTGCCCCAGCAGTGAACCAAGGCAGATTCCTTTCCAAATCTGATCTGTGGCTCAGCCTCCACAGATCCCATGTTTTGCACCAATTTCTGCAAGCACCCACTTTTCTGCTGACATACAATGTGAGATTGCAGAAATGCGAAGTTGAAAGTATTACCTCTGCCTTTTCAGCTCTGGATTATTTTATTCTGCCTCTGATTGTCATATTCTCTGGGAAATCTGTGCCTCTTCAGGCCACTGGCACTTACTTATTCCCTATTTTCTTTTTTGTCCTGCCTCTCTTCTTAGTCATGAGGGTTTTAAGGCAGAAATTACTGGTGGTCTGAAGACTTCAGCTGCATAAATTTATCATATGGATTGTGTTTGGCCATTGCAAAGTATGTTTGACAGTACTGAGGTAAGTGGCTAAATGCCTTGGTGATTTATAGCCCACTTAGGGCACAAACATAATTATTCATTTACTTCATCAAAACAAAGAAGTTCAGCATTAATGAGGGTAGTTCATCACAGCTCAGCTGCCCTGGCATAGTTTGAGACTCGGGGAACTCAGATGGGCTCTGGGAAGGATGCAGAGAGCAGAGCCTGCATGCTTGGTGTGTTCTCAAGCAAGGTGTTACTGGGTGCTTGCCCTCTCCTTGCAGCCTGCTCCATTGGGCCTTGCAGTAATTTCAAGTGAAAGGGGAGGGAAGTAGGTTTTTTTTTAACATGAATACTCCTGGATATATTTTTACAGTTTTTGGGTACTGTTGTGCTAAGTGTAGTGTACATAGTCTGTATCATAGCAAGGATTATGCATTTAAAAATCTGTCCAAAGCTGTTTTTCAAATATAGGATAACCAAACTCCTTCACATTCAGAAGCTTTATTGAATTTTTGGCACACAATTCTGTGAAAATGGTATCTATGTAGTCACTTAAAAACAAGTGATATGTGCTCAACTGATGAAAAGCATGTTTTATACTGTATTTCCTTATCTACAACTCCAAACTATATCGATTTTTATTTAATTTTTTTAGTTTAGAGGGCACGCCAAATCAGCCTTTTCAGCATAGATGAATTATTTTTATAATTTTAAGTACAACAGCACTACAAATGTAGTTCTGAGCTGAAACTTGAGCTCCCAACTTTCTGTCTTGCAGTCAGATTTTGTATTTGCATCTTTAAGCTTGTAAAAACTAGATAGTTAAAAGTTGTGCAAATGGTGCTTCAGCACGTTTCAGTAACACTTGGGCTGCAATGCCTGTCTACACAGCTCACCTCATCTGCCTGTCTCTTCCCCTCTGCTTCTTTTCCTCTTTATATTGTTTAGGTTTGACAGTGTCTAAACAACAGGCTGGTTACCAATACACAGTATCTTCTGCTATTTTAAAATGTAAATTTACAGTGTAGAAAGACAAGGGAAATGCTTCAGAGGTGAGAAAAATGGTGAAAGGGAGGAAAACCCTTCTTGATCCATGACTTCTAAGGGATAAATGAAAGGTATATTTCTACTAGCTCTACCTCATGAAGGTTTTAACACACCATTTCCCATCTTCTTATGATGAGAGGTCTAGGAGAGAAATTAAACTGCTCATTCATTAATCCATCAGCAGTAACCTGGTTGTTTCTTTCACAATCCCAACTGCTCTGTCTACAGCAGATGGGTTGCCCTTCCACAACCTTCTTTGTTGATTTTCCATTTTTTAGGGGTCAACTTCTGTTTCCACCATATCTCTTCATTCAAAGCTGCTTTTCACAGAGCTGTCTGTCCTCATTCTCCATCTCATCCTGCTCTGCAGCTCTCTTGGATGTGTAGTGCTCTATGGCTTGTTCCTGCTTCTGTCCCATGGTTGTGCACTTTGTTCCTGGGAGGGGGAATGGTCACTAGGATGCAGCAAACAAGCTGAAGGAGTCCAACCAGCATGCAGCCTTTTACCAACCCACAAGTGAGCGTGCACTGTGAAGCCAAGTCAGCAGGAATGAAGGGCAGGAGGTGTGGTGAAGACAGCCAGGTCAGGGGTAAGGACTGCCAGGTTCCTGCAGTGGTGCTGCCTCCTTGCCCTCAGCTGTGGTCCCATCCTGGGGTGTGGCACTGATGCCTGTCTGACCCTCTGGAGGCTTGCCTTAGCTTCAGTGTAGCCGGCTGCGACATAAATGCACAAAGAGGGGAAGAAAGAAGACATTTTGGATAGTTTCTCATTGATTATATGGCAGCAAGTCAGAGAGGACTTGGCCTGGGGCTCTCAACCCTGATATCCCAGTGATCTTTACTTTTTAAAGCATTAGAATAACAAACATAGCAAAGTGTGCAAGAGAGAACATGACAATCTCCTCTCCATTTCTATCTCTCTCTCTACCTGTGCTTTTCTTTGGTCCTGGGAATGTTCCTCTTTGACCAAAGAGGGTGTAAATTATGGGATTTACTTCTGAGCAGCCCATGGAATAGCCTGGAGCAAGTCATTCCTAGAAGATGCTTTCCTCTTCTTAAATAGGTCATTAACGTTTGCAGCTAAATACCGAAGCACGGAGAGGAGAGAAACAAATGGGGAAACAGTTTCCTGAAAGGAGGAAGAATTCACTCTTCAGAATATTCTTAGATGTGTGTGGGAACAGCCTAACTAAAGGAGGGAGCTAGAGAGAGGCAAGCCAGGTGACAGTGATGTGCCTGGGGCAGTCCTGAGGGAGTTTGAGCCATGTCATCCTTAGGCAGAGACATGGTAATTCTTCCTGAAGGAGGGTTCTTCTTTATTACCCATCTTGGTCCCCTTCTTCCAGTATGGGGAGCTGTAGGAAGGGGAGGTATTTATGAAGAAACTCATCAGTTTTGGTTGCTTCTGTATGAGTGTTAGTTGTGGTGTTGCTGTTACCCTAGTGCAAGGAGCTCAAGGAAGGCATTGTGATGCAAAGCTGATCTCAGGTTGCTCTCCTGGAGATCCCAAAGTGTTCATCATTCCAGTATGCTCTTCCAGGATGGCAGGATTATGCCAGTGGAGCAGGGGCAGCTCTTGTCAAAGTGGTGGGGAAAATGTGGCTCTCAGAGACCTGGACAAGCACTCTATACAAGGAGTGTGTGTAGCCTATGGGGAGGAGAGCAGACTCCTGAGGGATCTGGTTTAAGGTTTGAGGCAGTTTAGGAGAACAGCAAAGGATTAGAGCTTGCTGCCTCTCTCTGTTCCCTACTGTCAGATCACTTTTGACCCCAGTCAGATTTCATTACTTTGGATAGGTAATTAGCAGCCACTCTTACTCAGAAATTAGGGGAGTGTGTGATTATATTGCTGAGGTGGGGGGGAAAGTTGTGCCTGCAAAGTCCAGCTGGCAGTTCTGCTTTCATCTGCAGCACCCAGTGGTGCAAGGTCCTAATATCCCTGTAGATCTTCATTCCCATGGCAGCTGCAGTATGAGGTATTGTTATAGACTGCTTGGATGTTGGTTTGGCTTTTTTTACCACTGGCCATCTGAAATGAAAGAGTGATAAAATAGATTTTAAAGGATGATATGCAAGACAGGCAATTTGTGGAAACAGTGGAAATGCTGGCATTGCTCTGCATGGTTGGCAAGGGTAAGGGAAGTTGGAAGGGTTGTGCTGAACTTCTGTGGCAAGAGAACATGAGCAGTTTGATGGTCATCTCTCCAAGCTTTCGTAAAATACTAGATTTTGGATTACAGTGGCAGCATCAGGATTTAAATGCCGTGTCTGTTATGCTGTAGCTAAAAGAAGACAAAGTGTATTAATAGGTAGCAAGGTCTTGCACCTGCTAATCAAATTATCCTTCTTTGCCATATTTCACTTGTGTAGATGCTTCTAATAGGTGCTGATGGATCTACTGTGGCATAAGAAAATAACATTTGTGTTGCCTGTTACATTAATTTCCGTGATAAAATGAGGCTACCAGGATGATCCATCTGACTCCTGTGATATTTCTATAAAGAACAAAATTGAGCACTGTTGTTATGACTGGTGTATTAAAAGTATTAGGTTTGTTCTCTTAGCTGTGCTGTGTTTTCTCATGCTCTCTCTCGTGCTGATTGCTAGTGACAGGCTTTGGCAGGAGCTAGCCTAGGCAGTCCTTCCTGTGATGGGAACCAGATGGATGGTTTTGCTCTGGCTGCCCCTCCCATTGAGCAGTAGGAACAGAAGGAGGGGGAACCCCTTTTGGGGTGGTCTGGGGAGGGAGGGGGGACATTTGTAGCAAACTCAGTGAATGGCAGAGAACCAGTTCTTGTCTATCCACCACTTCTTTTCCCTTGAGGCTCCCAGTTTTGCAACTTCTAACCTCACCCTTGGCTTCAAGTTCCTGGCTTTCAAGCGATTGTGCTGTATGTTACATTTTCATTACTGGTAAAATTGATGGAAAGTCACATTTTATTGTGTGAAAAATGCAGTGTTCTTGACTGTCAAATCTCCATTCAGCTGGAAAAAATCTATGTGAGGCACTCTTTTATATTTCATGTATTTTGTGCATTGGTTGGAATGAAAAAATAATGAAAGGCTGTATTTTGTCAACTTTTGCATCTGTCTGACTGGCAGCACTGACTGATTTGTTTTTTAAATGTATTTATTTCTTGCAGTAAGCACTATTGTTCTCCACCCTTTCACGGTAAATGCAAATAATATGTGGAATGTGCAAATAATATGGGAAAAAGAGCGATGCAAATTATTCAGTCCCTCCAGGTTGGTCTGAGAAGAAACTGGAAATGTGACTGCAGTGTGAAAATGTGTTGTCTTTAAACCAGCTGCAGCAATGGTAACAGGGCTACTGTCTGTGTTTCAGGTTCCTGTGAACACACCTGTTGTATTTTTTTTAAATTTGTTTTTTTCTTCTCTTTCTCCCTTTCCTTTCCTTCTGTGAAACTTTAAATGGGATCTGGGCACTCTGAATATCTGAAGTACATCACTCCATCCATAAACCCTTCTGCCCCTCATGGGACCACTGCTGCTCAGGTGTGGTGTGCCCAAACTGCTGAGGCTCTTGGGCTGAGCACCGGAAATGAGATACAAACCCTTGGTGTTAGGGAGAACAGGTGGATACCGCTCCTGAGATCTAGACTGGAATACCTTTTAGCATGAATCAAGCTTCCCTTCCTGCACAGCCATGTGCCAGCTGTGTTGATACCGGGCATGAGTCAGATGGAAGGGAGCCAGGCCTATGGGCATTGTGAGATGCCAAAGCTCCTGGGAGCTGTCTTTGCAGCAGGAACAGGTTTTGTTCCTGCCTTGTCATTGCCCCTAACCATGCTCTTGCCCGGGAGACGTTGTCATGCCACTCTGCTGAGCAGTGGGGATGTGACCTTGGGTGTCTCAGCCATGCTCTTGGGCACTGTCTGAGCTGCTAACCAGGGGAGGACAGTGAGGTGCAGCTGACAGACCCATCCTGCCAGCAGCAGGGTTGTGCTCCATGGATCAGGCACACCTGTGATTCAAGATCTCCCTGCAAACTTAAACCAGTCTTTTCTTTTATTACAGCTTTTTTTTTTAATGTCGGAATTGTTTTCATACTTAGATCACTGTAATTGCAATTTCTGGTGAAGAGCCTGTGAAAAGAGGTGTCAGGGTATTCCTTCTCAGCATTGTTTCATTGTTGCCATGTGTAAAATTCACTTCCAATTCCAGTAGAGATTTTAATGTGACAACAAATTTTCAGTTATTCTAAATACTAAAAAAGGGATATCTTTATTCTTGCTAGTTCCATATAGATTTTCTGTCAGTGCAAAAAAAAAAAAAAAAGTAAACTCTGCAGTAAAAGCTTACAGACAAAGTGGTAGATGTAAAAGCTTACAGAAAGATCTAGAAAATCCTTCTTTATAACTGAGACGTTTATTTCTGCACTTTTTGACTGCGAACCCTGTATGTGCTAGAAGCTCTTCAGTGGGGACTATTAGTCACTAGAAGAACCCTGGTCTGGAGACCCTCCTGGCTGGAGGAGGGTACCTTGCTGTGCTTTTGTAGTTAATTTACTCCAAAATCCATGTGAGGGTACTGAGCTTGTGAGGACTTGCTGGCTGGAGAGTGAATGGTCAGCAGTGCATTGGTTTGAGTGTGGTCAAACAGAAGAGGATTCCAGAAGCTCCTGCTCAGAGCAGTGCCAGCTGTGAGACCAGATGAGGTTGCTCAAGGCTTAATCCAGTCAGGTCAGACTGGAAAATCTTCAGGGATGTGGTTAGTGCGTCCCTGCTGGGAAACCTGTTCTAGGAAACTCTTGATATTTTGATGTTTGTTATCACATGACACTTAGAGTGGTCAGAGGTAAATATGTGGCACCATTCTCTCTGTGGATGATATTCCTGAGACTCTTTGTTTAGGAGGCAGTATAAGTAATGACCCCACAAACCTAGGACACTTCTCCTACATGGTGCTCCCTGCCATAAAGAGCTAAGTGCAAGGATGAGGACCTGCTTTGTCCTCTTTTGGGGGTAGGTATATGGGGCAAGCAAAGGCATCCTCACGATCCAGGGGATGAAAACCAGTCCAACTCCTTCCATCCCTGTTTTTCCTTGACCTTTTCGCCACAGCCACATAGAAGTGATGCAGTAGGAACGGTGGTGCTCCTGGGCTGTCTTCCTTTCTCCCCAGTGAGCGATACATCTATCCTGGCTGAAGTAGTCTGTCCTGGATTGGCAACCTGGTAGCTGCCACTGCGGTTAATAGCAGGGCTGAGCCTTGGTGACTGCTGCTGGCAGAAATAATTCTTGCTATTTACATTGGGATGCAGGGCTAGGCCATCAGGACATTGTAGCACCTCACTCAGGGCCTGAGATCCCCAGTGTGAGCCTTCAGAGAGATGGGCACCTCCTGCAGCTTCAGCTGGGGATAGAAAACCAAGCCTCACTGGCAGGATGCAACCCAGGAGGTGCCTATAGGACTCCCTGCATATTTGCATTTTCTAATCTGCTGCCTAAAGCATAACTTGCTTGCTCAGACAAGTCATTTACCACATCAGGAACGTGTGGGAAAATAATTCAGTCAGGATAACCAGAGGAAAATAAATGGTTGTGTAGTTGGCCATTTGGAGCTGAGTTAGCTTGGGAATATTTTTTTTCTTTCAGCAACACCCTGAAAAAAAATGTAGTGCGAATGGGTGTGAAATATAAAGGGAGTTTGCTTCCTTCTTGCATAGGCATGTATCCAAAAAAAGACAACAGTAAATATAGAGACATCTACTGCTAAATGCTGTGGTAGGGCTTTAAAGGATCTAAAGGCTGAGTGTGTTTGACTGGTAGGATATTGGATCTTCCCCACTGAAATGAGCTTTGAATACAAGGGAAGTCTCTGACACAGCAGAGAGGAGAAGCCACAGTGATCATCAGGGGTGTTTTAGTGCGCTGCTCAGTCACCCCGACTCTACTTCGCCCCTTGATTCTCCATTTGTGCTTGACGAGAGGATTCCAGACATAATGTAAGTACAGAGGGGAAAACCATGTCCTACGTTAAGGGCAGCAAAATGAGACTGCAGCGGGTCAGATCCCATAAAGCAATGTTTGGGATGTTTGTTACTGGGGTGCAGAAAAAAAAAGATGTGTTCAGGCTACAGCAGAAAAATGCAGTGAAAAATGCAGAATTACTTAGCTTCTGCGAGATGTAAAGTGGATTTCAGCTACTGTTTCTGTTGCTATTTAGGAGACACCAGTGAAAAAGAACAGGAAAATGTCTTCTGCTACCGTAGAAATGATGGAGTAAATGATTTATTTCCTAATTAGTAGACATTGCTCTAATGATGGAGATATTTAACAACAGGTTATTTGTATCATATCAAAGACTGTATTCTAGAGGTGGCTTTTTCCCCACTGTTGGGTGTTAAAGCATTTGTATGGATTAATCACACTGTAATGCAGCCAAACAGCTCGTCCCTGCTTGACTCACAAAGAGGCTTTTTGGCTTGATACACGCATGAGGAAAATCACATCCTAGTTTTACAAAGTATATTTTGAAAATAAAAGCTGAAGTTTAATTAAAAAAACTAAACAAAACACCTTGTTTTTCACAGAAAATGAGGTCATGCAGCCTGATTGCCTGGCCCATCTGTTGCTGTTCATAAGTATGTTATATTTTTAAAGGCCAATATTAAATGGTACTATGTAGTTATCTACTTTTTTTTTTTTTTTTATGCCTCTTGGCTTGTCAAGCACTGTCATTATATCAACCGCTGTTCTTAAAACAGGATTTTGGTTAAAATAGTATATACCTGCCATCTGGTTGAAAAATGTAAGCTTCCTACACAACTAAGTGGAGTTGAACTACAGTATTAGGAATAGCTCATGTTCTCTTGAAAATAGCAGCTGATGGCAGATTGCAGAAATCAGCCAGTTATCAGTTGTCATTAAGCTATTTGATATCTGACACAGATGGAAAGCATGCTATTTATAAGTATGAAATTACGTTATAAAAGTATTCCTTTTTCCTTTCTATTTTTTTTTTTTCCTTCCCTTTACCCATTTAAATATGTTGGTTTGACTGGACTGGAAAGCAAAGTCTCCCTTAATACTCACAGACTAGATGTGCTGCAGACTGAAGGTGTACCAGACTGTTTGTAACATTTCTGTCATCAAAACGTGATCTGAGAGGGGTATAGAAATAAATTTGGTGTTCCTGTGCTGTAGAATTGTAGGTGTCTGAAGAGAAATGTCAGCTACAAAGAACCCAAGAAACAGAAATATGTGAAGCTAACTGGTAAAAGATTGCAAAACTAGAAGTCGTAATGGAAAAGATGCACGTTACTTCAATATGTATTTGCATTTCTGCTAGCAGAAGAGAAGAACTCAAGTCTTAGCATCAACCAAAGCAGAAACACTAAAGGCATAATTATTTGCTAAACCTGGGCAAGGCACCAAAGACTCTCAGAAGTATAGATTAGTCACCAACATGAAAGTTAAATGCTAACCACTAAGCAAGGACTCATGTACAGCACAGGGCAGAGGGTGCTGCTGAAGAGGACACTGAGGTACGGTGATGCTATGACCTGTTCCCTTGTCATACCTTGTGAGGTAACTGCTGATTACAGAAAACAAAGCAGAGACAGCCTGCTCAAAACAGAGATTAAATACTATTTTGTGAGTGAAAATGTGAACAAAAAAACCAGTCAAAATAGGATGGGGTGCTTTAAGGCTAATAATTTTATTCAGAGGGAGCGTGAGGAGGTGTTATTTTCATGTGGGCTGAGGGTTAGACCCTGATTAATCTGCAGCAATGACATTGGAATCTTGTGAGCACATCCTGCAACGTTTTGTAAAAAATAAATATATATCACCTATAAATAAAACACAATAAGAAATATATTAAAATATAATAATACATAAATAATATCTTATTATTCACTGAATTTTTTATTATATTAGACCAGAAATGTTTGAGTATGATGAGGAGTCTGTTGACCCCACTGAAAAACCCCTAATCTCTTCTTATATATGAGTGTTGACTGGAAAATTAAGGTCTGTGGTGTTTTGGCTTCAGCAGTCTTGATCAGGTCAGAAACCATTGGGTTTGGAGCTGAATCCTCTTGCTTTTCAAATGACATCTGAGATCCTGGTTGTGAAAGGTCTCTAGTCATTTTGCTTTTGGAAAAAGTTACTTCACCCGTAATCGTCCATCCAAAATAAAAATGTTCAGTTTCATAATTATAAGTTTTAGGGTTTACAGTCAACAGAGGTATGTTCCAACAGAAGATTAGGTAGCAAAGGTGTAGGTCAGAGGTTGTGGTTTGCTTTTTATTCGTCGACTTTTCCTCACCAGAGTATTGAAAATTTTATTTTGGAGACTAATCACGTCTCCCTTGCTTCAGGCTTTTGCAGACCTTCTTAGGCCATCAAAGCAGCTTCAGCAATCTCAGCATTTTGGCAACATTGCAACTATCTTGACCATAAAAAGATCTGTAACTGGTGCAGAGAGCACCTCCCACAATGGAAGGTTTGCAGGAATGAGGGACGGACAACCCAGGAGCGGTTGCGGCTCTCCAGCGCTCCTTCCCAGGTGTGTGCACCACATGCCAGCTCTCCGTGCTTTCCTGCTAACCAAGCTGGTGTTGCCAGTGAAGATCCGTGGTCTGCAGCTGCTGGGGAGAAGTCTCCTGCTGGCACACAGGGAAGGCTGGCAGAGGAGGCAGGGGCAGACTCCCTCCTGAGTGAAAAATGCAGGTGTTTGTCAGTTCAGGGCAGTTTGACAGAAGGTGTCTCTTCCTCTCCACTTCCCAGACTGCATACAGTTATTTGCAATTCCAAGCTGCTTATTCTCTAATTTAGTAGCTAATGACTCATCTGCCCTGGTGTGCTCCTCCTTCCCTCCCAAGCCACCAGCTCTCCCTGCTTGCTCACTTGCTCACCAGCCGACTGGAGCAAATCTGCTGCCTTGTTTAGTTCCCTTTGTCTCAACCTTCACAGGTCATTTCAGCTTCTCCACTCTGGTGAAAGGTTAGTGAAAGTCTATTTATCTGCCTCTCTTTCTTTGATTTGTAATTTTTTCATGTGTTTATCTGCACAGCAGATGGCTAATAAAAAAATCAAATAATCTAAGTGTGTCTTGTGAGGGATGGTTGGCAGAGAAATTTGGGAGGGAGAACAAGCACTCATGGATCAAAAGTAGCTGCGTAGGCAATTTTATTTAAGGACAGAATACAATATTTTATTTTACTTCTCACATTTGAGGAAAAAAATATGTTAATGCTGACTGCAGTTGAAGAAAACATTTTAAAGTGTATCAAAACTTGTAAAGGTGATCAGGAGTGGTCCTTGGTAATTAGGTTTCAATGTGAGAAGCATCCTGGAAGACAAGGACCTTTCTCAAAGGAGCTTAATGGTTTTGCAACTGCATAAAAAAGTTTTCCTTTACACTGTAGGCAGATGCCAAAAGTACTGGGTATGGTGGCTTGTTACACCTAGCATTTTTATAAGGAGGTTAGGAAATGATGTAGCAAAAGGCAGTAGTTTTTTTCACATGGGTTCTAAGACTGTTGCGTGGAATTCATTGTGTCAGGTGTAAATGTGAGAACTTAACTCTCAGCAGTTCTGAAGTACGAAACTTTTCCCAACAGAAACTTGTCTTGGAAATGAGCTTTCTGCGACATTGTTCCGATGTTGTTCTCAGGTTAATTGTTCAGGTCAAGTTTTCTTGTGGAAGCTTGAGTCATTTTCTCAGCTTCTCAAATTCTGACCTCTTTATGTCAGTGGGGAATCTGTAACACCCATATTTAGGCCACCAAATGCACTGCATTATGAGCATTTGGGGTTTTTCCTTTTTTTAGGGGAAGCAGGAGGTGAGAGAGAGGAACTCTAAAACTGGTTTTGTTTGCAGTAGCACATAGCTTGCCTTTGGCTTAAGGGAGTATCTTTTCTTTGACTTTGGAAGTTTTGCTTTTACCAAGACAGAGCTAGAAAATGAAAATTTTCTTACCATGGCCTACATTCCTTGAGAAACTTTAGTTGTGTCAGAAAATATGTACTCTCTGAGACCACACAGCCTTTAAAGCAGCAGCAGCCAGAAAGGCTCTGGGATGGCCTAAGAAATTGCAAAACTAAGGAGAACTTCCCAGAACCCTGTGTATACCTCAGGTACTTTGCTGAAGGGCACAGGTTGATAAAGCAGCCAGTTCTAGCTGGGAGCTGCCCAGGAGCACCCTCCAGGCCTTAGTGCTGGGGATGCAGCTCGCTCTTGTTCCTGCTTCCCCACGAAGTAACCACAGCCTTTCCCTATCATATCGTGTTTCTCAAGATCAGAACACGTGTGCTGAAGTTCAGGACCAACTTCCATGGGCAACATCCAATGTAATCTGTCTAATCTGAAAAGCTTTTTTATTTAGTTAAGGTTTTTGATGAATGTCATATAGTAGTTGCTGGTGCTGACGGGTATTTTGCATGTATATTGCACAGAAAATTAGTATTTTGGGTTAAGATCAGGAAAGAAGAAAAAATAACTTTAAAGTCTGTTAACTTGGCACAAAGCACTCTTGGGGGCAAAAATGGTAGAAGCAACATGAGGCCCATCAGGGCAGTATGTTCTGGGATAATGGCTTTCCACAATATAACAAAGCAGATATTTAGGGTTGTATGCATGTAGTGTAGGATGTGCATGTAATTAACAGTCTTTCTATTTTTCTTAAGATACCTTGGAAATTTATGTGCTGAAACCTAAAGTTAAAATCTCTGAGGGCAACTGCTTTCAGCTTAAGAAATAGCAGGTATTTAATTTCTGGTACAACCTAAAATTTTGATGCTGTCCTGCCTGTGGGTTATGATGGACAAAACCTCTTTTGGGGTGTATCTACGGACTTTGCTATCTCTGTACCAGGATGTTATGTGACAATTTTCTGTCTCTGTGATCACTGAAGCCCTTTAGGGAAGGATATGTTACTGTTGCCATTTTACAGCTGAGAGCATGACAGAATACGTGACCACATACTATGTTTTTCCCCAGGGCTTCTGTTTCATGCTAGCTACACAGGTATATGAGGCGAAATACCTGGGGATTCAAGTGATGGACACTTGAATCTGGGCTGTTGTACTAGGAAGGGTGTCCTTGTCCACAAGGCAATGCACTTGTGGCATTATTGCATCACCTCAGGGGTTCATACATCTTCTCACCGATGGGCTATTTTCGTAAGAAGGTACAGGGAAAACTGGAAACTAACGTGCTTTACCTGAAATTATGCAAGGATCCTTATTAAATACTTTCTTTTTGCTGTAGGGGAGACTTGCTTCATGACTGTGGTTATTATGTGCAAAAATAATGGTTGTGAAGTACTCATTAAATCCTGCTGAAGAGGATGGTTCTGATGGGGGGTTCCCATGGGCACAGGAGGCATTGTGCCCATGTGATCTTTGTGATCCTGTACTGTTCTGTGTGAAAGAGAGGTACTTCTGCTCTAGATAATATAAAGAATGATCAAGAGGCTTTAGAAGAACAATGTCCTTTGGACTTTTAAAAAATGAAAGCATAATTAAAATGTTTCCTTGACTACAGGAAAGATGTAGGCATTCAAGTGTACAAGTGGTGGATTACATTACCTTCTCAGGTAGCAAGCAGAAGCCCACGCAGTGTTCTACTTGAGGACTGATTTGAGGTGCCCTTGGATCAAGGTCCTGTCTAGATTAAAGGCTCAAATTGAGTCATGTGAGGTGCTGCAACTGTATGCATACTCTTTGCTCTTGATAAATGTAAAGTTATTTGTATTATTTGGCATCTCAAGTAAAAGCCCTGGGATTAATACTGTAGAGATAATGTTCAACTGATGCCTGGTAGCTTCATTATGAATTGACTACTGAGAAAAAAGCAGGAGTGTTGGTTTTATCTGCTGCTGGGTTGGTTTCATTGTGCTGACCACTCCCAGGTAAAGCCTTACTTAGCAATGAAATGCAGGTTAGCTTGTTTTTAACAGGAACAGGCTGAATTCAACCAGCCAACACAGATCTAAAGCAGACCTGCCAAATTCTTGAGGGTTTCCTGATATGTGATGCTTCTCAGCCCTGATTTAAATAGATGTTTTGCATCACCACCGCTCTACTCTTGTCACCCAGCAGAGATGCTATGCATTCAGCAGGGCTGCAGCACCAGCTGGATGGAGTGGCTTGTGACCATGGAGCAGAGCCCCAAGCATCTTGTCTCACTCTGGATCATCGAGGGGACTTGTAGGAGGCAGGAGTCATGGCAGTGGTCTTTCCCTTCCTCCACTGTAGTGCCTACCGTGCCCTTATTGCTTCAGACAGACCCTGCTGGAGCCCCCGGATTTCTAAGAAAAAACATACCAAAAGCTAAGGACTGGGCTGTCTGGCACAATGCCAGCTTAGCTTCCGGGCAGGAATGAGAGAAATAGGAAGGACGGCTCCCTTGCACTCCTCCAGGGGGAGGGAAGCTGGACAAAGGAAGCCAGCTGGCTGTACTTCCCTTTTCTTGTCACTTTATTCAAAGGGAAAATGAAGGAGAACCCTGAAACTTGGCCAGTTACATAGATTGCTCGGGCAGAACCAAGCACAGCAATGATATTAGCTGTCTGCCTGTACTCAGTCTGTGTAAGATAAAAAAAATGATGTATGAATTAATTCTTCCTCCTCCTGTGGAATATCTCCCTTAACCAGGCTAGAACAGGAATTATCAGTTTGGAAAAGGGTTTTTTAGAACAACTTGTCTGCCATAACATCTTCATGCCAGTTTTGGTTCAAGTACAGCGTGGAGACCTTGAATGCTTCATGTCTCATGCAAAATTAGATACCTTAGTTTTCATGTCTTCATGTCTGTGTACACGTGTGACATGCCTGTTTAATGCAATGTGAATGCATGCAAGGGACATTTTTTTATGACCTAACTTCCTTGAACAAGTTTTAATCATGATCAATTTTGTTGAATTTGATTTTTGAGTAGAATGCTAATAAACTATTTAAAATGCACAAACTTTGCTTCTGGAAAATATTCCTAGTTCATGAAATGGATCAGAAATAATAGTCTGCTGCAAAAGAATTTCCGTTAATCTTCTTAAAGGCAGGAGATAAGATTTCAGAATCAGATTAAATATTTGTATTCCACATTAGGAGACGTCCTCGGTTCTGACAATCAATTAATCCTCTTCAGGGTGGCAGTTGCTCCAGTCTGCATTTACCTCTTTCATGTTGTGCATGAAGGACCTTTTATAGACTTCTAATGCACATTTATTTGGAAGTTGAAAATTGCACTGGAGGCTTGACCTTCCCTTATGTTTCTTTGTTGTGTTTCTTTTAGCTGAGAGTAGGGAGAGATGGGCACTTCCTACTCCCCTGAGTTGAGTAGGAGTGGCAGGGGCGGTGTGTAGACCACACCCCACTGAGCTGTTTAGCTGTCACGAGTGTCTCATGATTAAATCTCATGCTGAGGGTGCCGTACGCTCCCCCCCCCCAGCATCTCGACTCACTCAGCATGAATTTCCCACTATGTAAGATGTGGGAGACAATGTGACAGCTTGCTTGCAGGCAGAACACAGGATACTACATGGGAAGAGAGAATGTAAAAAACACCTGCTCCAAGCTGGTCCTGAAGATATTTGCAAAATTTATTAGTATTTTTAGAAAACAGGGGTAATTAAGGAAATAAATGTTTGTCATAGATGCAATGTATTGTGTCGTTTAATACAGATGATGTCATTGTTCAGTGGTGCTTTGCCTATTACCTCTATATGCAGCAGAGGGCACTAAGTGGTGCTTAGCTTTTAAAGTACAGGAAAATTCTGCATGCTTTTTCTTCATTACCCAGATTGCTGCCTTAAGAGTACTTCTCACGTGTCTCAGTTACTGACTATTACTTTCTTTGTGTGCCTTTGTTACATTTGTTACATTTTGTCTTCATAAAATTTAGAGGGCCCATCCAACGGGGGTCTGTCAGCAGGTTTATGTTTGGGGAAAAAAAAAAAATCAAATGTTATGTCAACTCATTTTCTGAGTTGATCTGCGGTCATCGCTGTCATTATGATTCCTCATAAGTTTCCAGGCACAATCATGGTGAAACTGGGGAAGACGTAGACAAATTTCTCATCCTACAATGATGATGTAGGTGACCTCCTAGCAAATCAGGGCTAAAGTCTGAAGGGTTTGCCAACCACTGCAAGATTGGAGACAGAAGTATTTTGATTATTTCAATGGCAATGGTATTTTGCACAATGACATAATCACTTCTCTCAATATCAAAATAATCTAAACTTTTCTGGAAGCTGTATGATATAGAAAGTGTGTGTGATGGTTCATCACAAGTTTCATAGCCCTGCACTGAAAAGTGGTTTATATCACTACCATCTTTTGAGTACATTCAATTTGCTTGGTTAAAAAATAAATTAAAATAAGGCAATAGTTCATTGCATTTACATACAACATGTCAGGGATGGAAGCATTCTTGATGGTAAGAGATGAGGCGGTGAACTCCTCTTTCAGTTAAATAATTTGAGTGGAAATAAAACTGGAGGGATATAGATTTAAAAGGAAAAGGAGGTGATTCTTTATGCCAGAGAGAGTAGTTGCAGGACTTCAGATGATGCTGCGAGTTCAAAAAGTTTACGTAGACTGAAGGAAAGACTGGGCAGGCCTTTGGCAGAGAGGCCTCACAAAGACTACTCAGTAGAGGAGTCAGAGCAGCCACAGCAAATTCTTCAAGCTGAAAATGGCCAGAGACAGAGATTCTTATGAGAAGGTCTAAGTGCCACCTTATTCTTCCCTGGCTGTGTACTGCTGGCCTCTTTAGGAGACTGAATATTGGACTAGATTGTACTGGGGATTGCTGGGGAGTTTATTCCATTTTAATGGACTTATAATTAAAATTTTTTTAAAAATCAGGCTGTTGAAAGCAGTTCTTGTGCAAATGAATCACAAATGTAAAGCAATTTCAGGTGCATGACAGATACATTAATTGCTTAGCTATCAGACTGTAAATCATATTTATAAACCTCTGCCTCCAGAAGATTTCTGCTGTATTTATTTCAGATAGCTTTCAAGCCTCACTTAAGAATGTGTTTCTCTAAACATTTCAAATGCTACCTTCTTGTACTTTTTTTTGTTGTTGAATAACTTCCTAAAATAGTTTGAACTGAATAATTGTGCTAGTTATGTTTCATCCCTGATCTCCCATATTCAGTTGGTTCACTAATATATCTCCAGTGTGCAGAATGCTAGATTAGTAAGGTGAATTCAAGCTGGTTACAAATGCCATCTGCTATGCAAATGACCAAAACAGAATTCTGGACTAAATGTGTGTTCATTGCACAGGTCCCATGGCCACAGCAGTAAGTCCAGTCGTACCTTCTAGCAGAAAGCCAGCCAGTCCTGGCAGGGAGTTACAGCTGCACATCCCACACTCACTGCATCTCTGTCCACCAGAGCAGTGCTGGTGTCAAAGGCACGGCCTGATACCTCTGAAGGGAGCTTTTCACTCTGTGTTGCTGTGATCTCCCTAACCCGGCATGGGTGGGTGTTACTGACGGGGAGCCCCTCCCAACACTGCTGTGGCCTGTGCAGGGGTTCACAAAGGAGGACCAGGGAACCATCCTGTTGTTGGGATGTTCCCTGCCTGTTGCGGTGCGGGTGCAGGCTGCTCGACACCACAACCTTCCTGCAAGCGCCTCCACCGGGGAAGGCGCTCCGGTCGGGGTGGAGGAGGCACAGCACTCTCACACCCACAGCCGGTGGAAATAAGGCTACGGAGGCAGGAGGGGTCTTCATGTGGGTTCCCAGCGGCGTTTATTAGTGGCGGAGGTCGACGCCTACACAGCGGCGGACCTCGATGCCCATCCACACGCTGGAAGGGTGCAGGGACGAAGACAAGGAGAGGTGGAGCATCCAGGTTTAAGTATGGGTGCAAATGGGGGAGGAGCCAAGCGGCAGGGACCAATCAACGGGAAGGGCAGGCGGGAGGACAAGTACATCCACCAATGGGGAAGCAGGCTGGGGAGAACAGACAGGGGGGCGAACCAACCGAGAACTCACTAGAAACCAATCTTGTATGGTAAACTGGGGGGCGAGCCGGCCAAGGGGCCGACTGCCAGTGGGGTTACGGGATACAGAACATGGCCATAGAAGGCAAATGGGGGAGTGTAACTGGGGTAGCTGACATCTGGTCCTTGGGCTTCCATGGGAGAAGCCAAAGCCTAGGGGGCACCCTCCCAGGGCATCCACACCTGCCCGAGCAGCACTCATTTTCCCGCCTCTGCTGGTGCAGAGCAGTGTGTGGAAATGCCACGGGGTACTGTGGTGCTCTGGATGCTTGGAGCAAGCAGGCTCTAGGGGCTGATGGATGGTGGGTGCCATATTTTTGCCAGGCTCTGCAGGAACATCTTTTGCCGTGGCTGGGTTTTTCCATGGCTGGCTGGCCTACCTGGTCTTGGAGGGCACTCAGAAGTACATACTCGAGGTTTGATCTGCATTGCTTTAATCATCGCAAACAAGCCAGTCCTGTCCACATGCAAATACTCAGTGTCAAACTGTGTCATCCTTTGGCGTTTCAAGTAACAGTTTTGTATTTTTCTTAGTTTGGCAACTTCTGTGTCTTATGACAATCAGAAACAAACCCTTTGCTTGGACTTGGCCCTTTTGCTTATTTGCATGTACAGTTTCAGATCAGCATCAGTATCTCATATTCTGCTTTCTCCTTCTTTCTAGCCCTGAGCAGAAAGTGCCCATGGTGGGCCTGCCTGCTGGGGTGGTCTAGAGACATGCAAGCATGCCCACTGGGAAGGGGGCTCAAGTGGGGCAGATGTAAGCTGCTTGCATCTTGAGCCTGGGGCTGGGTGGGCTTCCTCTGACAGGTGAAAGGTTTTTGTGGTGATGAGCTCAGTGAGCAGTCTTCATTCTTCTTCCTGCCTTAAATCACTGCTGCATTAAAAGTATGTTCCTTTTTTTCCTATGCTCTTCTTCCCCATGTCAAACAAAACAGTTTTATCATGAAGTTGAGCAAAAAATTTAAACCCTTTCAGTTTGTTTTTTTTTTTAAAAGGCATTGTACAGATACTTTAGCATCAAAGATAAATGAAAGATTAGGATCATTTGTGTGTGTCAAAAGCTACCTTGTCCTTTTATCTGTGCTTGTCGGTTTAGGGAAAGCTGATATATAGCCCACAGATAATACATGCATGAGGAACGTGTTTTTGATCTCTTGTTAAGATGTAGGGTTGGCACTAGAAGACGTGAAGACTTTCTATAACTCTGCTCCCAGTGAGGTGCTGGGGGAGTTCCCTGGGACGCTCTGGAGAGCAAGCAGTGTGCTAGGGTGTTTCCCTCTAGGACTCTCAGTTGGAGCCTGCTGGGAACTGATTTTCTCCTTGTTTTTTTCCCCTGGGATTCTGAAACCTAGTGAGAGCCAAGTGGTCACTTGTGTAGTTGTGGGACTTTGGACTTCTGTGAAAAATAAATTTAAAAATATCCTTTTCACTATGAAAGACAATGCAAATCACTGAACAGCTTTTAAAAAGAGAGTGAGCTATGTCATGTGCCTCTGTCCACAAGCTCTCACATCATCAAGAGCATTGGGAGGCTATTTCAGTTACTTGCATTCCAAGCTACAGAAATGCTGTCACTAATTTATATATTTTCTGTAATTAATAGACCATAGCGTTGTGTGTGATTAATAAACCCCAGTGACATGACAACCCAAGTACTTGGAAACTATTTTGTTTTCTTTTCATTTTAAAATGCAGAGGTGAATAGGAAAATGATGGTTAGTGATTTCACATATTTAGGAAAAAGGTTTTTTTTCCTGGTCTGAAGTTTTTGTTGTATTTGCATTAATGTATGAAATTTAGTGTTCTTTCTTTGTAGTAGAATAAATAAAGGTACCATGGGAAAAAAAAATAAATTGTTTCCTCTGTAGACTTTACATTCCTGTGCAGATGTAAGTATTGCATATATTTATGCCTATTAATTTTTATTGAAATAAGAGTTTCATGCTCTCCCAGACATTTTTTTTTCTTTTAAGAAACACTGCAAGGAAATCAAGTTAGAAAACTAAAAGCAATGTTGTGGGAGATGAAAAGTATATTTTGATTTTGTTTTTTGATTCACAACAGATAGATATGTAAAATGTAGGATTGTATTAGTGTGCTTAGACCATCTCAGAATATTACACGCTGGAGGAAGGGAGTCAAATGCCACAGTTTAAGCAGATGGTGTTCATGAGTCTGTCTGTGTAGCACTTCCTACACCACGGAGTGGGTGGAACGATGGGAGTAGAATTCTCTGTCAGTGTCACAGAGACTCAAATGCTGCACCAGATACAGCAGCAGGCTGTCTTGCACCAGATATTGGTGGGTCAGAAGGGAACATCCTGCTTGGAGTTCAGCTTTCTTTCACTGTATCTGATTCCTGCTTTCGGGTTTCAGTCTCCGGATTGCTGCTGTGGGATCTGCTGTACCTGTGGTCCCACTCAAGTCCTCAGGACTGCAGGGGTATTGTTTCAGGAGTTGTTTGGAGCTCAGTAGTTTATTCAGAGACACTCCCCTGTCCATCCCCATGGTAATATACCTATGAAGAGGGTCTGATCCTTAACCAGCTGATCAATGCAGCCATCCTGTGCCAGTCTTAGCAGCACATACTGCTCTGTGAGGGTGCCTATAAACACATTCTGCATCACATTTGCATCCTGGCAATTTGAAGAACCTACTGAAATATATCATGCTCTACTTTCAGGATTCTTCCAGTATATAAAATTACACTGACTGCTTTGAATCCTTTACTTTCTTTAGTTGTACCACAAGAACACAGTGGAACTTTTGCTGGTGGGAAAATAATGCAAAAGATCTTTGTCAATTGCCTGCTCTTTGTGGGCTAGGAGGTGGTTATCAGTTGCCTCTACAATTGTAAGGCTGGTGGTTAACCATAGCTGAGGGCAATAGCATGTCTGTAATTGCAGCTAGAAAATACTTTCTGGTGATTTTCAGGGGGGTTAAATGGTCACACATTGACCTTTCCTGATTTTCAGCAGTCAGTTTGTTAGCTAAAGTATTTTAACTTTTTTCCCAATAGTGTGTTTTTACATAATTGAATTTAATGTCCTTAGAAAGGCTGCATTATTTTTCTATGCCCAGAAGAGAATGAGAACAATTGAAGTGAAGATAATGAGGGGGTGAGATGATCTAAGAAGAATCTGTATTTTCAAGGATGGTTCATTTGACAGGACTCACCGACACACAAATGGTGCCTGTTGCTTCAGGACCATATGACAGTGCTTTTGTCATGCATCATGCAAGGTTAGCATGGGCGTTGCATCAACAGGGAGTAGTGAACAGAGAGAGGTAACAGTTCCCAAATAGCATAAAGGATATAGCCAGTAATTACAGACTGGATGGTGTAAAGGGTATAGCCAGTAATTACAGACTCACTTCCCTGCCCCCGAGGACCTGAGCACTTCTGTCCTGTCTCCAAGCCAGTGAGCAGGGCAGCTGTACACTGATCCTCTTTTCACCCTTTCTAGAACTGTGGTGTTAGACATCAGTCATTTAACCCTGGCCCTGGGAAGTATCAAGTGTGACCTTTATGGTTGCAGGAGAGCCCATAATTAGAGGGTAAATACCTGATGTCCTTGTGTTGTGTGTAGGTAGAAGTATCTACTGTGAATATAATATATACATAATATACAATATTGCTGCTGCTAACATAAGGGAAGTTACTTTTTTGCAAATATATGAGTAAATAAACAAGTTGAACCCACATAAGTCATCAGACCCGGAGTGATAACTCACTGGCCATCTGTTTCTCTCTGTGACTCTGTTTTTGCTGCTTGCTCTTTGGATACAAAAATGTATGATACAAAAACGAAGGCGCAAATAATATTTGGATACAAAAATGAAGGCGCTTCAGCTTGCCATCTTCACATACTTCTTTTGTTGCAGACATCCTTGGGAATGTTGGGTGTCTACGTTTTGTTTCTGACTGTGAAAATCATGATATTCAGAAAAAAATTGACTTAAAAAATGCCAAACAAAACATGAACTTATGATTTATCCAGTTTGTCTGAATAACTGTTTTGTTGCGGGAGTTATTTAATTTTCATCCAGAATGAGTAACCCCCTTTTCAGTAAATGTGAAACACTGCCTTGTGCAGGAATATCTTGGACCTTATGTAAACATCATTAACAGGAGCATTAAGTACCTGATAACTTGCCTTCACCACTTAGAAGGTGTTGCTGCTTGTAGTTCTTGTAACTTACATTTACATTGCTGTATACACCTCTATAACTGACTCTAAAGCTATGCCTCTGCTTTAAAAAGGGACTGGGCACTTCTTGCCATTAAAGGTGCATAATGTCATATTTTTTTCTTCAAGAAGGCAGAGATAGAATGTTTTCTGAATTTGTTTTTGGTTTTGACCAATGAATTTACTCACAATTGGCATGCTTAAGTCTCTTGTACATTATTATATGAGTTATAAGGTTTCCATTTCTTACCTAATTGTTCTGGGGTGGTGGAATACTGTTACTAGAAATTGGATGTGGTGAAATTTGTGTTTCTAGCTTGGACTGAAATCTATTGGTTCTGAAATCACCAAGCTTTGCACTGATTTTCAAGGTGTAGCAATCAGGGAGAATGTAGTTTTCTGAAGTGGTAAAGATAAGCAGGAATATGTTCAGACATCTTCTGAATCAAGATCTTGCCACTTTTGAAATGGCCTGATCAACACCACAGTGTACTAAAAGAGAAATCTGTGTAGAAATTGTAGTCACATGCTCAGAGATCAGTGTTCTTGTTTGGTTTAGGGTTTTTTTTCTTTAAATAGGGACAAAATAAAATGTGTTGGAAATTTCTCTGACTGGTAACACAGAAACAAGAAGTAGAACTAAATATTTAAATTAGTTGTTGATAGCATACACTTATGAAAAAAATCTTACTTTTATAACGTTAGTGGTACAGGTCTCATCAAAATGAACAGGTCTTATCAGAAAGATGTGATTTTTAAAAACCCCAATTACTATTGAGTCATCAACATTCTTTTGCAAGTAATGCATGGTTGGTTACTTCAGTTGAGCACATAGGGAACTAGGAGTTTTGTTTCATACCGAAATGTTATCTTTTTCTCTTGGATAAACCAGGCAGACTGCTGGTAGTTGATACTACACTCAGTGTGAGGCAAGGCAGGACTGAACTGTCTCTATTGAATCATGGCTTTTCATTCCTAGGAAGTTCTATGGACCTGATCTCCTTCAACAATAAATCACCTTCCTACTAGGGTTTCTTTCAGGATGCTTTTTTAGCTGTATGCTTTGCTGAAGCCTAGGTTCAGGTTACAACTGCCTGCAGTTTGTTCTTACTTGTTTTATAGAGGTAAGGAGTCCAACAGACAGGCAGAGATCACTATGTATCTTGAGTTGATTCCTGCCATGAAGAGTGAGGATTGAATGCAAGGAGCATTTTTGGCTGCCAGGGCTATAGCCAGCAGTGTCTGTTCTCCAGATACTTCAAAGGCTTTGTGCCACTTCACTGGCCTAAAGCAGGGAGTCAGGGCAGAGCCTCTATTTCAGAAGACCCTCATCTTCTTTCGAACTGCGGAGAGCCAATACTTCCTATATGACTGAATTACTGAGGCATGTTTCTCTGTGTGCTAGTTTGGCATGTTATAAAAGATGTCTGTGATCTGTAATCATAGTTTCTGTGCTTGTTTAATCATCGAGGAACAATAATTCTGCTCATCCTCCTTTGCCTTTCATCTTCCTCTATCTCACCTTGCCAAAAGCATGCATTGTTCCTGAGCTTGCTATAAACTTTCAGCCTTTTTTTTGTAGCTGGAACATTTCTTTGAACAGGCTTTCCCTCCTGTGAAGGTACCCAAATATTTTACGGGTGTCTAGAAGCAGAGGACAACAGCTTGTCAGGCATGCATGTAGTCACTGCAGTGGCAGTTTCTGTGAGCTGGGCTACACTAATTTGCAAATAACCCAACATTAAACAGCTTAAATAATTTCAAAGTGCAGCAGTCTGGTTCTTCAGGATCACCAGTGATTTAAGCATGCATTTGCTGCTGGCTGCAGTACTTACTTCCATTAACCACTTCATCTAGTTGGAGGTTTTAAACTCCTGGTACCTTTCATGACACTGAAGTCCAAAGGCTCCTCAGACTGTGAACATCACTATGGCAACCAGTTACTTTTCTCCTCAAGTACAGGATGTATAAATTTGGGCAGGGATGTTTTTATGGATGTCTGGTGGAACACCTTGTCAGAAGCTAGTATGGATAGGGCTCTTAAGCCCTTGTGAGACAAGCAAAACAAACACAAGTTCTTCAAAATGAATATAAAACTCATTTTTTCACGGAGTTTATGATACCCAAATGAGAAAGAAGAGACACTGAGTGTTCAGGGTGAGAGACAGGGGACAGAAATAAGGCTCCTACCATCCTGTTTACCTCCAGGGGAATGGAAGTGGACAGGAAAATGTAACCACCTACCAACAGTTTTGAACCACAAAGCTCATTGCTTATATCTGGGCCCCATGTCAGTGGCAGGGCAGCACTGTGTTAGCCTGCTCCCCCATGCTGCAAGCAAGTCTCTCAGAGTTTGAGGTGGCAGTACTTGGCAAAGCTGGAGGGCTAAACTGACTGCTTTTTTTTTTTTTTTTCTTTTACCTATCTTGAAAATCCCATCCTGCATAATTACCTGGTTTTGTTGAGAAAAGCTGCAGTGGACAAAGGCTTGTTAGTTTATGGGATAAGAGGGGATAAAACAGGTTTCTCAATCCCTGTTACTTTTGTGTGCACTAGAAGGCTCTTGGCAGAAAGATAGCTAGATTTACAGGGCAGCAGGGAACCACACTGTCTTCTACTGCAGTAATTGGGCAGATGCTACAGAAGATGATGCAATAAAATCTGTATGTTACTTCTACATAGCTGGGCTTTTGTTTATTACTATAGGACCATTTTTTAGGTAAATAATTAGTTTTTCCAGAGAAGAAGTAGGATACAATATATATATTGGAGAGATTTATGAGAGCTAAAAGGTAACAAGTGCATATATTGGCAGCTGTTTATTACACTAATTTGTGTGCTTTATTTAATTCCTGAATTTTATTTCAAAAGCTTCAGATAATGCAGGATTGAGAAAATGGTGGCTAGAAGTGAAGCAACTGAGAAATGTATTTGAAAAGCCTGCATATTATATCCATTCCTTTTGTAAAGAATATTTCCTTTATGACCTCCTTCTGCTTTGTATTTAACATTTCAAAGAACTTTGGGGGACTCTCTGTAGGCTGTGTCTTCACGAAGCCAGTAGCCAAGGATTTAAAGTATTGTCAGTGCTGGCCTGAAGCTGAAAACTGCAGGCATTTTTAATCTCAGGGTGGGGGGTGGGTGTTTAAACCCAACCTTTTGTGTTCAGATTATGGAGTGCAGGAGGATAGACTTAAGGGGTGTTAGTGAGAATTTTTTCACTGGCAATTCAGTAATAGAATCAGGCTTTGGAAATACTTTTTTCCAACTCTTTATTTCAGTAATTACTATGTGGTTGGTAGAAATCCATAGGGTTTGTGGTTTTTTAAGTACCTCAGCAATGATACGGGGATATGGGCAATAAAAAGAAGTACTTGTTTTTATAACTTTTTACTCCTTGGACGACTCTGGGCACTTAAATGCCTTTTCAGCTAGTCTATCATTGTTTCAATCCTGATGTCTGTGTTTATTTTGTCTTGGTTCCATCAGCTGGGATAATAGTAAGATCCATCTTTAGAGAGGAAGGAAGACAAAAACAATTTGACACTAGCATCATCTCTGACAAATTTGAACCCTGCCAGTTGTGAAGGCAGATTGCTTGATGTACTTTACACTGTCGGAGAGATGGAAAGGTTACTAAACATCTTCCCCATTAAGAAAAAGATCCAAGGCAAGTCGCTGAGCACCTTGCATTTGGAGTTTCTTTTACTTTATACAACAATCTGTGAAACATTTGTCCCCAGTATTTGTTGATTCCTGGAATAACTGGGGGCACAAAGCATTTGAAATTTTTATGTATGGGAACATGGTGACTCCTTGCTGAAGTTTCTGAGATGATCGCCATAACTAATAAGATTTACCACAGTTGGGTTGTGTAGGTATTGAGTTCAGCTCAATAGTGATCAGTTTTAATGAAGACTAAAGAGTTTCTAGCTCTTAATTTTGTACACGATTCTTTCAAATAGAATTCTAATGCTAGGAAAATTTACTTTCATGTAAATGGTCTCACTTAAGATGTTTGTTTCTTTTGATAAAGATATTTTTAGGTTCCTGGAAATACTAAATGCCAGTGGTTCTCTGTGCCTTACAAAAGTTTATTGTAATACCTAAAGCATTTTGAAAGAAATCTTATCCTATGCCACTGCCATTCACATGCTTTAAAGGATGTAAGTACGGTTTTGTGGTAGATTGTAGTAGAAGAATTAGAAAGGAATTTTCTTCTTAAATTTTCTAATTTGATATTAATTTACTTTTCCTAATTTCATAATTTTATTTTGATTATCACAATGATATTCCACTGTCGTATAGGAATTTTTTTCTTCATAACATCTACATGTTTCACTTGTTCTTATCCTTGACCCTAGTCAGAAAGTTATGGATTGAAAAATTAACACCAGATATTATTCTTATATCCGGTGTGACACCTCAGTGTCATGTTAGAAACATTTTGCTAAGGTGAGGCTTTGGATGCTGCTCCCTTCTGCTTAGCTCCACCGAGGAGTCAAAGATCTTGCAATGACCTCCAGAAATCTGGGAAGTAACAGTGTTCTCCTGGATTTAAGCCCCTCTTGTGTTTAAAACCAAATTAATTAATAACAAAGCCACTGACAGCCACATGGTAATATACCAGGATATATAGAAAAAGAAAGTAGCAGAGCTCCCTGTGGTTGATACATTTGCTTTAGCAGATTGCTACTGTCATGTAGGGTGTCACTTAGTAAGACAAAAATTATTTTGTTGCACTAGGCCCCTGAGGAAGAATTTAACTTTCTTACAAGGTGGTGGGAGAAGTTTGAGACCCAGTGCTATAAAATGTCTTTTTCTTGTTCCTCTACTAGAATACAAAAATCTCTCCATTCAGGAGAAATGCTAAGAACAGCTTCTACAGAGAGGCAAGTGCAAGTGGTGCCTGCATAAACCTTCATCTGGACAGGGCAATGGGAAATTGTCTCTGGTTGCACACAGGTGGGTAATATCAGAGCTTCAAAAGCCAAGTGGACGGTGGCAACAACCAGGTAACCAGGGGTAGTCAGGGTAGGTGTCTCAGGTGTCCAGAATTTTCCTTCTGATGGTTGCTGCTGCAGAAACAGAAGAGAAGGGACAAGCTCCGGGTCCCACTGAAAACCGATTACTAAAGAGTACCACCTTCACAGGAACAAACTGACTCTGCAACATTGCAGTCTGGTCCAGAGGACAAGCAGACTGACGATTTTGCATTGATTTTCCAGAAGCCTTTGAGTCAGGCATGTGTAGAATCATCTAATTTCTGTCTGTGCTTATGATTCCTCTCTAGAGTTTTTTCGTGCCCAAATGTATGTGCCAATGAGATAGCCTCTGAATCTGAGACTATAATAAAATATCCAAGAAGTGATTGAATTACTTTTCTGTGAGGTGAGAAATTGGTGCTTTTTCACTTTTAAGTTTATCTCTTGCTTACATTTTTTCCAAACTTATGGGTAGAAACCATACATTTTCAGTACTAAACCACTATTTTGAAAGCCTGTTTAATGTAGGCAGAGCTTCATGCAGATATGGAAGTAACTGAATGACAAGAGGATGTTTACAAAGGGTGGAGTAACCTATTTTCAGGCCTCCCAATTTTTCTAAGGTTTTAAAGACCTCTGCCTCTTGTACATGCTATATATATGCAACTATAAAATATACTCACTATATTGCACAGCTGTATAAGCAAGAATTTTGAGAGGGCCCTTAGTACTGGGTTATTCAGCAAATGTTCTGTGGTGTTACAGCAGCTGCTGGGATTTAGTTCCCTTGGTATGCTGCTTTTAGGACTGTCCATCAATTATGTTCATTGTTCTCTTTGCAGGACAATGCAAGCCATGCAAGATGCAAAACACTGCCCACTTCTTACTGCCAAGGGCCTTCTTTTCATAATGGATTTTTTCTTTAAAACGTACCTACCTGACACACAGAATCTCCTTGTTTGTTTTGATATAGCACCGAGAAGTTTCACGAGAGCCCAAGGCCTGCACGTGCATGGTGCCATCTTTGCAACATAGGCTCTGCAGAGGAATGGAAATAGATAGTCAGAGAGATGTGGCAATTAGTCTCTAGGAAGATAGTCTGTGAGGGCTTTTACTGCTGGTGGGATCCACACTGGCCGTTCACTTCTTGCTCTCCATTGTTTCAACTCCCAAAGCAGAAGGTTAGGCTGTTATTCTAACATACAGTACAGCTGGCCTCCATATATCAGTATGTTACTTAAATACCAGGGTACTAATGATATGTGACACCAGTGGAAAACAAGAAAGTTGAGGCCAACATTTTTGGCATATCTTTTGCTGCTATATCCTTTGGAAGAACAGCCGGTGAATGAATTGAGTTATGATTTGAATTGCTGTAAGTCCACTTCTCCAAGTTTTAGAATTCTGTTATATGTGAGAGGAAATTTGTGCAGGATTCATGTCTTGTCTCCCTCTCTCATTAGCTTTGTACACTGAGGAGCTACAAGCCCAGCTTCCACCCATTTTAATTAACTCGCTTTGAGTCAGTGATAATAGGAGAGGAAAAGCATGCATCAAACCAAAAGCTGTATCCTGCAAGTGTTCCTGCTTGTACACTGGCTTTTAGGTAGACTTGGGTATCCAGATTGAAAAACCTTCTGCATCAGTTGTCTTCTGTGCAGAGGAAGCACAAATGCAATCAGAAGATCTGGCATGAAAAAAAAGAACCAAAACAGGGGAGCCTTTATTCTCATTACGAACAGAGGTTTTTCTTAAAGTCATGCAAGCTAAAATAAATACCACAGCACATAAAGCAGCACACAGAAAAATGAATTAGTGAACTACAGCATGTGTGCAGCAGCAGCACTGCATTCCTGTCATCACACATTCCCAAAGCATAACACTGAGAGAAATATGATCTGAAACTAGTTTAAGAGGTGCTGTAACTAAGCCAGGATTACTACCATGGTATAACACAACCTGATAGCAAGACTGAAGAGTTGCTTGTGATAGACTTTGAAACATTTTTCTTTTTTTATATTTGGAAATTTTTTCACTTATACCTTTGCCCTTGGGATTTTTTTCTTTCCCTTTTTGGTGGAGCTTCTCAAATGCTCACTCAAGAAGAGAGTTGTCTGGGCAAGTCCAACTTTTCCCTTGCCAATAAATCCATCAAGAATGGCTGCCTCATTTTTTGACCTAGACCACAAGCATGGATTACAAGTACTTGGCTTCTCTTGCATAGTTGAATAACAACAAGTACTAGTGAGAGGTCACAAATTAATAGTGTTAGTGTCAGAAGTCTAAGGACTGATGAGAAAGGGTGTGAGTGAGTTTTCTGGTTTGTTCTTGCTAGTATATCTGATTACAAATATCTGGAATGGAAAATTAGTTCTTCCTACAGACAAAGACAGTTACAGTGTATTGCCAGACCTCCTTAACACATGAAAGATTGCTTAAAAGCATATCTTTTAAGAGTCTGAGTTCTGCACCTTTGGTCATACAGAGATACAAGAATCCACACATGAAAATGGTGAGTTTATGAAGTGGACAACTTTCTCCTTCATAGATTTATAATGTTAGAAATGTTGGCAATGTATTTTCTCAGGAAGACTATTTTCCATAGCTGTAAATTAATAAACCCGTAGATTACCAAGGCCTGTGATGTTATACATGAGCTTGGGGTTTTTCACAAGTTCATAATTACATTTTTCCCACCTCTTCTCACACTCCATTATTCCTCCTTCCTCCTCCTCCTTTGCTTTACAACTGCTTGTACTACAGGCTTTTTTTCCCCACTTTATTTTTTGTTTATTCCTTTCTGCTCTCCCTCTCCTACTTTCAAAGACCCTGCAATTTCTTCCCAGAATCTTGCAGCATCCTGTCTCCCCCTTCTAAAATGTTACAGAATGTGATGGTTTTGTTTTCATAGGCCGCAGAACAACCCTCTACTCCCTGTTTTATCTGGTTGCCTGTGATTGTGGCCTTTCTTAGTGCAAAGTCTCCTGTGTATCCCAGTATTACCAATGTTATTTGTAGTGTTTGTTTCTGAAGCTGGGGATGGGGAAAGGACCCCTATCATAGAGCTGCGGAGTGTGATGACACAAAACTCTGTGTCACACTTGGCATCTTAGAGTGTTAGCTACTCCGGTGGTGCTGGGTGCTTGTCAGGCACCAGCTCAGCTGACAGTAATAAAGTGGAGCCCTTCTAATTTCCTCTGTGAGGCAGCCAGTCCAGGCTGGGTGCAATAGGCAAAGTAGTGACAGGGTGAAAGAGAACCCAGGCTTTGAACTCATAGTTTGAGAGAAAATTATTTTAGAGATGTAACTTGTCTTTGTGAAGAGGGGGATTGCTTTCCTCTTTGCATGTCCTATTATTCTGCCTTTTTTTTTTTAGTATTTGGCTTGTGTGCTTATTTAATTTGAAAAACTTCATGCAGTCAGTCGGTCCCCAAGCCAAGGAAGTAGCTAAGGCAGTAACACCACCCTACCCTCTTACTGAAGCCTGCTGCTGTCCCTATAGAAACTTGTTTGTCATAGGGAGGAAATAAAAGTAGTCCCAGCTGAAACTTCAAATACCACATTACATGAGAGCAGTTACCATATATGCACAAGCATACATACACATGCAGAGAAATATATATACAGCTCACCATATTGTACTCTGCTACGTAATTATTTTTCAGATAAGGGAAAATAAACCTATGAAATGGGAGCTGAGATCCCAAAGTTTTAACAGTGCATTTGCCACTGATTTCCTACAGTCTTCTGGGCCAGTTATGTCCTTTGTTTTATAAATTTTCCCTCTACAAATGGGAACAGACCTGCTTAGCAACTAATAAATGTTTATGAAGATCACATGCAATAGATATTCTTAGTAATACATGTTTTCTCACTCATAAAAGATAAAACAGATTTTCAGAAGCAAAGATTTTGAATTATTTCTCCAAAAGACTTCAGGCTCTGTATGAACTTGGACTGAAGGAGGGTTGTGATTGAACATATAAGAATCCTTTGTAATGTCTGATATGGACCTAAACTTCTTTTTTGAAATTCATAATGTTAAACCTATACCTTTGAAATGACTACTATGACATTGCCAATTCCTGATAAGGAGTTGTTAGGTTATGAGGGAGGCAGGATGCCTAATTTTAGTTTAGTTCAAACTTTTTCCCCAAGATCTTCATGGTCTATTTATACAAGCGTCACCTTTCCCTCTAGAAATCCAAGATAGAGATGGCTCCTGTTGGACTTTAAATACCAAATTATAAAAATGAATGCTTTATCTGATTCTCAGTAAAAAGCTTCTGAATTTAATCTTTCCCTTATTAAACAAAAAAACTCCCCAAAAAACCCCAAACCCAAAACAAACCCCCCACCAAAGAAGTAGAGATGAATTAAAAAAAAGAAAAAAAAGCACAAGCAAAAAGCTTTGACACCAGCTCCATTTTTCTTATTGCTAGCAAGTGTTCAGATTCCCATTGGTACAATTCCTGCCTGGAAGAAGAATTTTTCCTTACTTCTAGCCTTCTATCAAGCTCTGTCAGACAATTTCCATAGCTGAGAATTCTTCTTTCCTCACTCTGCTCTGACATAGCCATATGAATCCAGAAATTTATTTTCCTTTATTAAAAAAATGGTAAACTTAAATGTCTCAGAATAAAATGTTGATTTGTTTGTTCACTTTTTTTTTTTTAAGCTTTCAAATATTAGCTTTTTAATCACATGAAGAAAATAGTTTTCTTTCAGTTTGGCCACTGAAGCAAAAAAATCAGTTACAGTTCTAGCTCTTATTCCAAAGAAAACAGCCAAAACTTAAACTTGGTCTTTAATTATATATTTGATTCATCCCAGTAACAACACTTGACTTCAAACAATTCAGGAGCAGGAGGAAACTTGCTTTGAATTCCTGTCTTCAAAGAGGAGTACTCTTTCAGATACCATGTCAGAAGACTTTAAACTGAAACCAAACAAGATAACTGTGAGAAGACTTAATACAAGGAACTTTAGCTACCACAGGAACAACATCTCAATACTGAGAGAAGGCCTCCAAAATTGTTTTTAAACAAATCTCCCCACATTTGGGAAGGGAAAATTGACCTTGCTGGATGGTCAAACCACTACAGTTGTTTATTTCTCTCATTTCCTCCTCTTTTCATAGTTGTAGGAGCAAATTATTATTCATTTAAAATTACCACACAATGAAAATGTATCAATATCTGTACCCAAAACTATGAACCAGTTTAATTCCTACAACTGATAAGTAGAAGATACCATGTGTTAATTGTATGTACTCTCATGACAATTCATGGAAGTGTACAAATTAAGTCAATTAAAGCTACTTGAAAGACTTCTGTGCGCTGTCACCAGTTCATTAGTGCACAGCAAATTGCTTGAAAAGAATTGGGATGTGTGCTTTATCTGACAGTTGCAGAGCCATCTGACAGTGGCAGAGCCACCTTTTTTTATTTGATACTTGTTAGAATATTTTAGTTGGGAATAATTATACAGAAAGCCATTGTCAAGATCACTGTGGCCTTGTTTATTGTTGTGTTTGTGTGTGTGTCCTGCTTTGTTTTGTCTTTCTGTTTCTTGACCTCATTTTTCCTTCTCATTGCTGATTCCTACTTGTCTCATGTCTTCTTTTAATGGAACAGATTGATATCTAGGGCTGTGTCTAGGCTAGGAGAAAAGCTGAGTTTAGTTCAGCAGTAAGTTGAAGTTAGCTAGCCAGCTATATTCAACCACTTTGTGACCACTGGAAAGGCAAAGCCATCATTCATTCAATGTTCAGAGAATTTATGCTCCTAGATAGAATTTAATTTGCTTCTACATCTGGTAAAAGAGGTACATTTTTTAGGTCTGACTTAGCTAGGTAGTGCTAACCAATCTACCCCAACCTCAGCCTTCAAGGAGAAAAATTGAATGATTCTGTAAGTTCTTATGGTTTTTCTGGTCTGAGGGTGAAAACATGCTCTATTACAAGCTTTGCGTAGGTTGATGAGTAAATTCCTAGATGAGTAAGTTGCATGATGGAAAATCTTACGTTTTTATTAGAGGAGCTCTAGGCTGTCTTTTTTCTCATCTTAACTTTTTCCTGTTGCTACCAGTATACAAAGCATCACAGGAAACATGTCTTTACTGATAGCTTTGCACAGTTGGAAAAAGATGAGGCTGAATGAGAAAGAACCCCATAGCATTTAGCTTTCAACTTTCTTGCTGAGTTTCATTAGTGTATATTCTACTCATATGAAAGGGACTGCCATATACGAACCCCTGAATAATTCTATGGTGTGTGTGCTGCCCGTAGTAGCACAGCAAGTCCGGCTGAGGTGGCTGCTGAAGTGACTAACCCATAGCCACGCAGCAAGGCAGCTAAGGGACAATATCTTATGGTCCACTGGCTTTGATGTTAAGTTCATTCACTGATGGTCATCCTTCTACTGGTTCACCACTACTGAAAATTTCCAATTACAAAATTACACTCCTGTTTTTCAGTGCCCTTAGAAATGTGACACAAACCACTGTAAGGAATATTAATTATAAAAATGTAAATATGTAAGTAATTTCACAAAGCTGCACAAGCAGCATTTTCACATCCCTGCATTGCAGTTGTCCCCATTGGTAACGGTGGCAGCACCTGACACCAGGCGTGCTCAGAGCTGTCTCGCAGAGGAGGAACCGAGTCCCTTGGCACAGTTCTGGTTAACTGGAGTTCATAAAATGCCAGGGTGGCCGGGCCCCACTCAAGAGGCTGCCCTGGGCGTAGATGTATGAGCCACTGGTGAGAGGGTGGGCAATCCATTTGCCGCCAGTGATGGGAGCAGGCCGGGTGTCCTGGATATCCTTGTGGAGTGTGGTGGGTTTTCAGTGGGGCGGTGTGACTGACTAGGCCGTCCTGGGGAGAGCCGGTTCTTCAGGCGCACATGGGGACAGGCGGTGGAGGAAGCGTGGGTGAACCCCGCAGGCTCTGCGCAAGGGTGCCCCGGGGATGCAGACCTGCTCCAGCGCCCTTCTCCCGCCTGAGTCCGTTCGCCCCGCGGCTGGCCCAGGGCGGGAGCAGTATCCGAAGGCGCCGATGGGCAGAGCAAGGCCGCCCTGCCCGCCGCTCTCCCTGCCCGCTGTCCGCAGCCCGGCGGTACCAGGTGCCCATCGGTGCACACCCAGCCCTGGCGCTCCGCCGCCACTGCCAGCGCCAGGAAGGAAGGAAGGACGGACGCACGGAAAGGAGGCGGAGCGGGCGGGAGGGGGCCGGGTCCCTGCTGTGCACGGGGCTTTGTACGCGGGCGCCTGCCAGCCGGTGCCTTGCGGGGCAGCGCGGAGCCCGGCGGGACTAGCACGGGTCCGGCGGGAGTAGCATGAGCCCGGGCGGCGGCGCGGCGCCCGGCGCTCCGGCAGCGGCTGCTCTTGGCGCGGCGGGGC
>WEKY01028559.1:21468-48782 GCA_013390045.1 Picathartes gymnocephalus | reverse complement strand
AAAAAAAAAAAAGCATACATCCACCATTTTGTACCTCTGCACGATTCTCAGCGGGATCCTCGCAATATGGTGTTTAAAATCTATTAGTCGAGTGAAATAAATGCATGAGAGAAATGGTTGCATCTCTCTTGTGGAAGACCAGACAAAAATGACTGGATGTGCAGAGCATGGAGCCCTTTGCGCCTTTTGTGCGTAAAAGCATGTGCTGGATATTTACTGTTCCCCCACACATTCCTGTTTAAATGCAGTTAACTCTAGTTAACTGATCAGGCTTTCGTGATTTCCGTTTTGGAAAGAAACAGGGTTACTTGTGATTGCGAACGCACTTGCCGTGTTACAGACTCTCTGGCTTTCAGCTGCATGTTTCTACAATGGCAAGGCATGTGTTGGTGCAAATGACTCTAAGCATATTTGCATTTGTTTTTTGAGGTGTAGAAGGAGACCAGACCTGTGTATGTGGTGGAACACACACGTGCATGTACATTCATTTGTCAGTGGCTTTCAAGGAAGGCGGTAGGGAAATAATGGACACTGCACCAACATGTTTGTGCATGGGAAAGAGAAAGCACAAACAAAACAAAAAACAACACAGGCAAAGGCAGGCATCAGGGAGAGGCTTGGCCTCCGATGGAGTGCTGGTGAGATTTTGGAAAGCTTCAGTACTGTTAGTAGAATCTGCTCCATCCAGAAATGCATTTTAATGGCCTTGGAATTAAGGCATTTCATAAACACCCAAAAGAAGACTTGGGAAAATGCTGATGGAGAGGGGGCCGGGGGCAGAAAATCCTGGAAACCTCCTTTGTTGTTCTGCTGGCTGTTTATTGTGATGATAGGACATAACATTTCATTATTATGACGGCAAATTCCAATTTATCACAAAGGCACGTTTCTCCCTCTGAGGCACAATTTAGGTTGAGTAGGCAGATTCCTTTAAAGGAGTAAACGAAGGTATTTATAGTACATTACTGAAAACATCTCTAGCCCTGTATGCTGTCCCTTCCCACCCCATTTCTGCTGCAAAGGTTGAGCCAAAGATTGTGGTTTACAGTTATATGCTCACTTTCCTGTCTCTGGCCCTAAGAAACATATCTCTTTAGTCAGGATTGGTTTCTCATGCTTTAAAAATGTCTCATGACTCTTCTTTCTTTAATGTCCAAGTACAAGAGAAATAATACGCATCTTATTGAAAAATCTGCTTGTGTATGAATATTATGCTATTTTGGCAATTGGTGCTCTGGTTCCTGGGAAGTCACATAGTGAGTGGAAACAACAAAGATAATTTATGCTTAAATAGCTGAAGAAGAGGAGAATGGTTGTGGTGGAGTGATTGATTTGTTCCATTGGTGCTGCAGGACCTGAAAGTGTCTGGAAAGCTGAATCTGACAGTACTGCAAAGATTTTTGTTGTTCTGGGTGAATGTTCTGATATTCCCAGTGTAAGATAGCCTATGTCAGTTCTGTTGAAGTCAGTACTTTTTAGGCCTTTCTTTCAGTGTGAAAGCCTGTATTTAAAAAAGAAGGAGCTCACGTGAGCATTTTGTGCCAAGTGGTGTGGTTCTTGCTTGTTTTTAATTCTTCAGTGAAGTGGTCTGGCTCTGTGAAAGCTTTGTGTTGGCAAGATTGGTACAATCCAACCAGACAGTCAAACACCAGCAATCTGCAGAATCAGATGTGTCACCCTGCATTTGTTGGCAGATACCTGTGTCCTTGAGGGGTGGGAGGGGGCACAGAATTTTAATCTGCTATAGAGGTTTTAAAGTAATCTCCAGACCAAGAGTACTTGTTTATGAATATAGAAGGCATTGATTTCAGTTACAGCAACTGAAGATGAAAGACAAATATCTTGTTAAGTTTTACTACTTTGCTAAAGTTGTTGGAGGGAGAACACATTGAAAATTAAAATCAGCAAATATTTGTTGGTTTTGTTGTTTTTGTTTTTTTTTTTTTTAACCCTAACAACAACTTAATAGGCTTTTGGCTGGAAATGTAATTGTTCTCATAATGGATAGTTGCCACATTCATTTATTTTTGAAGGATCCTTCTCCACTGCCTTTCCAAATATTAGTTTTGGGAGGGATAACTACTGTGTCTAAATGCTTTCACTATTTCAGGGAAACTCTCTTCTTTGCGGGAAATTTGTAGAAAGTCCATTGGTGTAAAAATTGTGGAGATCCGGAATACAAATACTTTCTTTGTCACTCAGAATGTTGTAGGGGAGAAGGTGTCCTGAAACACATGAGCTTTTCAGAGGGCTGCATTCTGTTTATCCAACCATTTAACCTCATCACCATTAGCATTATTGTGGTTATCTTTTAATTAAATGCCTCATTGTTTGGAATGGGAGTGGAGGGTGGGAAAGTTTGGGGGTTTGCCTCAATTACTATGCTTGGGGAAATATGGAAATACATACAATCAAACAAGCTTCAGTAAGATGCTAAAAAGCTTGAAATGTTAATACTCAAGTATGCCTGAATTGAGCATGGAGAAGCTATATATATTTCTTTCAGCACAGAGAAATACTGAGTAGTGGTGCTGCAGTCAATCCCATGGTGTTTTGTATGAGGAAAATACAGTCTCTAGGCAGAACCATGTTTATAATGGAAGTGCAAACCTCATGCTACAGTGGTGAAGCACATCTGATTTAAGCAGACTTTTCAGTAAAACTGAGTAAGGAGCAGTTTGATATTTGCCTGATTTGAAGCAGCATTGGTGACTGGCCAGTCACATTTTCAATACTCGGGGAACAAACTGCCCATAATTATAGAAAATTGATGCAGATGCAATACATGTGAAATCTAAAGATTGTTTGACAGATGAATGGAGATGGAAGTAAGGAGGGGAAAAAAGCAGACAATTTAGAAAATCACACATTTTTGCTTCTGAATAATCTCTTGATACGTGCTATTAAATACGCTGTACTCCAGGGTTTCTTTAGGCCTCCTAGCAACCACTAGGTTCAAAGGCCATGCAAGGAGTTCATTGTTCATGCAGAATATTAATTTCCCAGTGGAGGACTGTCTTGGAGAAAAAACACTGAAAAAGGAAATTACAACAATGTAAAGCTTTGACCTTGCATGAGAAGAGATGCTGAAAGTTTGAATCCAGTACAATTCATATACATGTATACAATACCTGCTACTGAAAAGAGGGAAATATACTTCAAGTTACTGATATATTGCTGCTTAATTAAAGGGAAAATAAAATCATATACAACTGCCAATCAGGATAAAACTTAATGCAGTTTAGGAGGTCTCTAAACAGTTAAATAAAATAATATGTACTACTTTTCAAATATTGGAAGCTTCTTGCTTTTTTTCCTTCTTTCCTTCTAAATACAAAAGCAAATCCCAGATTTTGTTTTAGCAGAGAGAGGAGCTGCACCCTATGATTGACCCAACCATTACATATTACCAGAACTGAGTAACACTCTTGAAAGAAAACACTTTTCCTGCAGCCTTCTTCAGTTACTTTAATTGACAATTTTGGTGTTGCAGGTAACGTGTCAGTTTGAGATGGAGGTGGTGTAGGGTAACAGTCTAACACACACAGCAGGAAGGAATGTCTAAAGAGCTTTCTGCAGTGGTAAAAACTAATTCCAGAATGTGGTCATTTGGAGGTTACCTTCTGAAAAGTATGCAGTTACTGTACTGCTCTTTGCTTTACAGTTTCCTTGCAGAGGTTTCAGTCCTTCAAAGTTGAAGAGTAAAATTCAGTCTCAGTGTTGCCTGCTATTACTGGAGTTTGATTTCCAAGTTCAAGCAGAAGGGAAAGGAGAGAAGTAGGTAACCCTGCTATCCAACTGATGGTATCTGTATGCAAATTAAAATTTGTAGGAGGAAAAGATAACCTCATTCTCTCTTTCAGGAATGTTTGATGAAACGTCTAGGACAAACTCTTCAAGCTCCTTGAACAGTAAGAAGGATGTTGGGAGCCATCTGAGCAAATTTGAGAGTCCTACGTATTTTTATCTTTTTTAAAACTTGAACCTCTAAGTCTAAAGATTAATATTTGGAGATAATTACACATGAGCTGAAGAACTCAGTTTAATGTAATTGAGAAGTGCCAGATACATGCAAAGCTCATTCAGTTCTCCTGTCCCTTAATTCAGTTATCTAAAGGAATATGTTGTCGCTTGAAAGCAGCTGTATTGAAATTAATATTTAATGGAATAATCAGTATTGCATCATCTTCTTTTTTTTTAATTGTGGTATTAAGAAACACCTTCCTATATATCTTCTTAACAGTAATATGATCTCTTTGCCTCCCTGAATTCTGAGTAGTTTTGTGTTGTCTTAGGCCAGACCCATTACTGGGACAATAAAAACTTGAGTGTGTGTGAGTGTCAGTGGCTAGTAGGACCAGCTTTACCTCCTGGATCCTGCTCTGTCTCCGTTGCTTCAGTCTATGGTGAACTGGTGAACGCCGAGAGGGTCACTCTATTCAGTTACTTCAGAGGCTGTGCCTGTTTAATTTCTTGGGAGGTTACTACTGGGCTCACTGTGTCTTTCCAGTCCCTTTTGGTCTCTATGGCATCCACTTACTTTGACAGAGAATTAGGAACTTTGACTGCGTCCTGATATGGGGTAAGGATCTAAATGTGCTGTGTCTTTAGACCACAACCTTGGTTCAAGTTCATTTGCACTTCATTTTGTTTTCTCCCCAGTTTCTTGCCTAAAAGAATACAAAAAACAAGCTTTTCTCTCCTGTGGAGCCCTGTTTTTCATTCCTGCTGTTGTATGCGCAGTATTAACTCACATACAGTGCTGTGCCAGTGCCTGTGTGTTATGTCACATGTATGCCTGGTCCTTGCCTACCAGATACCAAGATGTTTTCTACATACCCGTGAGTTCACTTTTAGACCGAGCAGTGGGCAGTGTGCTGAGCACTACTTGTGTGTTCAGCTGTCCAAGCTCAGTTGAGTACCTGTTGCTCTCCCTGGCTGTTGTGACCTATGAGCATGGGGATCCAGACTGTCTCTTTTCTTCATGGCATTAGAAGTAGAATCAAAGAGGAATGACTGTAACAAAGAAAGGCACACACATCTTCTCTATCTTACCTACACCTGTTTGTGTTTCTATCTCAGTTCAAAGCACTCATCTCTGCAGGGCTAAGTTCCAGGTTACTTTTCCTTCCTAGCCCCTTGTTCCAGCTTGCGTTCGGTCTCTCTCTGCTGGTTTCCTTGGACCTTTGGCCAGGTTGAGGGGCACAGAGGTGCTCCAGGATCAAGTCACCAAAGGCTGTCATTGACATTTGTATTGGGGTTTCAGTCCGCATCTGAATACATTTCTGGTTGTGTTTTCTGGTAGTCCTGTGATTGCAGTCATTTTTCTATATGCACACTAGGTATCATGATAGACTACTGAAGATACGGGAAGCTCCTCTTTCAAGAACAGACAAGGGTTTAGAACAAACACAGTACTGATTCATCACTAATAGCTCCCAGTCTTTCACAGGTGTAGAAGTTATACCCTGTTGGCAACACTTGATAAACCTGAAGGGTCTTGAATATCTTGCCATTTTGGAATTGAATAGCGGCCACATCTTTGCAAAATGCATTATTTGTTGGAGGGGGCTGAAATATGAGGATTCTGCAGATCACCTTGGGTTAGCCTGATAACCTGCTCAGTTGTGAGCAACAACAGGCCTTCATTTGTCTGCTGGAGAGTTCATCCCAGAGTAAACTACCATCTTTGTAACATTCTTTGCACAGTTTAAAGACATGTAAGTACAATCAGAAGGCCAGAAAGATTCTATTTTGCTAAGCATGTTGTAGAAATCCTCCAAAAGTTGGGGGTTTCTTTTCAGTTTTCTGCTAAGCTTCTTTAGCATGACTCTGCTTTATAACCCATAGCAGGTTGTAGAATATCTCTGTGAACAGCATTAAAACAGAATCAACATCCAAATTCTGGGCTGTGACTCAAGTAAAGCAGTGAAAAAAAATTTCAAGTACAGTTATTGGATCCCCCTAAGCATGCTTTTACATGGTTGGAAGTGGCCAGACAGCATCAGAGTCATGACCAAAAATTGCCAGCTAATTTAGAGCTTGTGTAAGAAATTGCTAAATAACACAATATTAATGATAATTGTTGTTTTTTTTCCTTGAAAAACATTATGCTTTCCAATAGTTTAAATGACAAAACTACCATTAAATTACCAAAACTGGATATCTGATGGGTTTGGTGGTATAGATGTAAATCTGAGTTTAGAAATATAGATTGCCCCTTGTAAGAAGTATCTAATTAATACTTCGTGCAATTCTGTCTGACCATTAGGTTTAGGGAAAAAGGATAATGACCATTAAAACTGACACCTGAGTGCCTAAACTTAAACTGAACACTTTCATTTATAGGTCTTTTTTTCTAGATGAACTAAATAGGACAGGAAGCAGAAACAAAGGTTAAAAGCTTTTCTAAAAGTCTCAGGAAATTGTGCTTCTGTGCTTGTTCTTGCAGAATTTTTGGTATCAAGGCCAGTAGCAAACAGAGTAGTCCTAGGGAAAATGCTTGAATATTCAAGTTGCAAAAATTTCCCAAGCCAGAATTTGTTGCTCCCAAGTGACTGCCTGTAGCTGTGAAGGGGTATGAAAGTTGTTTATAGCTACTGGCTTCCTTTTCTCAGCATATTTTATTGAGTTGGCTGCTCTACTGATGCTGTTTTGTATCTTCCTCTTGGATGACATATAGGTGCTGGAATTATCTTGCTCAAATTGACTGTGGAGGGGGGTGGGGAAAAAGGAAGACCTGGCTTTACAGCAAGTATATTTGGGTGTGCAGCATGGTGGAGTGGGTAGAGCAGTCTAGTTTAGACAGAATCCTGATCTGTACTGGCAGCTTTAAACAGGCTGCAAAAGGTAACCAAAACAAGAAAACTTGATTTTCAACAGGCTTGAGTTTATTATAAAGAGGATAGCAACTGTCCCTTTTCCTTCCCTCAGAGATTAAAATCACTGGGTTTGAAAGTTAGTAGGTGAGGGAGGTATTCCTAGTTGTATCAGTCATTGACTTTGCTTTCCTGGGTACTTTTAACTGTTTCTGCTGTTCTCTACACTTAGATTATAATCTGTTCAGTAGGAAAATTTTCTCCTTTGTTTTATACTCTAATATTGCCCACCACAAAAAAAGGATCCTTTCTCAACCCAGGCTTTGATTTGGTAATGGTGGGTAAGAACAGACATCCCATAATAGGTGTGCTCAGTGTGAACACAGCAGTCCTCATTTTGCAAGTGAAATCCTGTGTTCAGGTCAACACTGTGTTCTTAGAATTTTCCGTCTCACTGCCTGCAAGCCAAAAAAGAGAGCCTGTTTATATATAATACCTGCAGTAAATCATGTGGAATGAGTTATCTGTTATTGCTTCTACCTTGTCAAGCAACTCCTCACAACCCAAAAATAGTTCTGTTTTTCATCAAATTGTAGATGATGTGATTCCTATAATTTTTAAAGTATATGAGTGTTTCTTATTGCTTCAGTGGGAAATACTATCTGCAGAAGATAGCTACAAATGCACAATTTACTAGAAATTTCAAGTTGTGATACTGAAAAAACAGATCTCAGTGTTCTTATTGAATTTGCTAGGGTATGAAAGCACCAGAGTAAGAATGAACTTGAACTGCTTTTATTTTGTGGACCTGATGTAGGTATTTGGGTATTGTGAAAAAGAATTTTAAAAAGTTGATCACATTTATACTAGGTCTTTTTATTTAACTAAAAGAGCAAGAAGAAAGACAGCTGATTCATCTTGCAAGTCTTTCGTTTTGTATCTGTCTTGCAAAGTTACTCCTAGCTGTTGTTTCTGTGTGATACATTAGAGGTATGGGCAGTACAGTGCATTCAGCTTTCAGCTCTAAACAATTAAACAGTAACTGGTTCTGTTTAGCAGCTTTTCTTTTCAAGAGTTGTCCAGATAACCTAGATGAACTGTAACTCTCTCTCTTCCTATGACTTACTGTCCAGGGGTTTTATTTTGAAAAGCATGTCTAACGTGAGAGTAGAACAGACTCCCAGACACTATTTGTCATCTTCTCAAACATGATCAAGAGTGAAGGTGCAGTTTGGCTGGGATGCTGGAACTGAAGGAATATGAGAATATCTTCTTGTGTTTGAGTGGTATCTGGCCTCGCTGTGGTATTTGTGTCAATGAAGGATCTTGTACACCCATTGTTGAGGTGCCAATAGCGATAAATCTGCATTTAATGATGTCAAAACACCGTTTCTAGTTACTATTTCCTTTCCCAGCTATAGTGTTTAAAGAAAAAAAACCTGATTGCCTCTTTTCTGTGAATTTGACCTCCACATTTTGAGGCTTGGAGAGTATAATAGTTCAGAAATACTTAATGTGGCCTGGAAAAGAAAAAGTTCAGTATGAAAGCTGAGTTCATCATAACACAGGAAGCTGTGCTGAGAGAACGTAGATTGTATAAACTAGTTTGCTTGCCCATTTGTGTTCTTTTAATTTCCTCCATAATTTCCTATGAATTTCCTGCTGATGACCTGTGACCTAGTTTGTAGATGAACTTCTGACCATATGTGATAATGTTGTAAATGCTATAAGTTGGACTGTTTATCCTATAAGCCAGGAAAGATGATGTATTAAATTTCACTGCAGTACTTAACTTTGTCTCTTAAATTTTCACAGCATTTTAGAGTGAAGTACCATTCGTCATTTTCATAGTACATTCTAAATTCTGCTCTCATGAGAATTTGCATTCTTGTACCATACTGTGACCTGTTTCACAATATGTAAGCCTTAAACTAAATATTTTTTTAAAGAGTGAAATAGAAATATTTTTACAAGATTTTCTTTGGATTTGTGTGCTTTTAGGTGTAGTTACTGCATTGCTGGCTGGGTGAGTAGAGTGGCCAGAAACTTCAGAGGAGAAGTTTATTGGCTTTAACATGAAGTCTGGAACAGCTGCAACCTCCAGTTGTAAATTGGGCATGTCTGCAGCACATATCTTTTGAACGATGGAGGACAAATACCAGTGGCCATGGAAAGTTCACCCAAGGCCCAAGCGATCCCTCAGCCTCTGGTTTCAAGGCAATTTCACCGATGAAGAGATGGGATCTTGGGTGGGAGCAGACTGGCTGGCTGTTTGTCTATGCACTGATCTCCTCCCCTTGCACTAGTCCAGTCAAAAATTATGAATAAAGGAAGTCCATCTTCGGGGAATATTTAGGAGTTTGTAATATGTTACAAATAGGTCTTTAGTCTCTGCTTTCATTATGGATGGATGGAGTTACTTTTCTTTCTCTTTAGATACAAATGTTCCATAAGCATTGAATTTCAAGAGTGAAATCTTGAAATCGTATTTGTATGGGATGTCTGCATAGAAATTGATCTGATTGAATTGTTTTCACAGAGCAGAGAAGCAAAAAATGATTTTCTGCATTTTTTTCCTTCCAGCTCTAATGAAGTTTGAGTTTCTGAACAACTTCTTCCAATTTTGTTAGAAAAATATATAGCCATCTCTAAATTAAACATTTTGCAATTTTTGTTTTTTGCTAAAATCATGAGGCATTTTCCTCTGAGCCAATCTTAGGTTCAGTCTGTGTAATTATTTTAATTGCAGAAATATTCTTCAGTAACTATAGGTGTAAAATTCAGGCATGTTTTAGAAACCTCACTTTAAAAATCACATTCTTTACCTCTTTTCACAAGATGCTGGAGTAGGTATGTGAGGTATTGTTTATATTAGAGCCACATTAACTTTTCACCAGATGTGGTCAGCCATATTGCCTGTTGTGCAGCACAGTAAAATATGATTTATGTAAGTTTATTTAATTGGATACATAGCAAGCCTGTGCTCTGTGTGCATGTGCTAATGGTTCTACATGAGAATGTACCTTAAGTCCCCAAGGATCTCACTCTGTCCTTTAGTGGGAAAAGTGCACAAAGTTTTGGTTGACAGTTTAGGTAGGAAACCTTAACACCCAGCAGTGCTCCTTCCACGAGCAATGCACATACCCATCTCTCTTGCACATATTCTTTGCCTACATAGGAGAACTGGAAAGGCTGAGGAGGACATAGCTGTAATTGCTGAGTAATGCTCCCTTTTAATTGAGGTCCGCCTTTGGATTAGGGCCACAGATTGGACAGCTAAAAAAACTGGGGCAGGTTTACCAGAAACAAGAGCGGATGTGATGGCAGAGCACCAAAAGAGGAGTCTTGGGCAGAGTTGCTCTTCTGCCAGAGAAGGCTGATGTTGTGTTCTGGTCAAGTGAAGTATGCTTCACTTTCACCAGCTCACCCTTAGATTTCAAATTAAGTCATTAAACTGGCTACATTTAAATCAGGACCATTGCTCCTTCACTTGCATGTCTCTGAGCTCATTTCAAAATTGCTACAACATTTTTTCTGCCTACCAGATGATAAACTCGTTCAGTTTTCATCGCAGTGCTCACTGTTCCAAACAGAGCAACAGGTTCTACAATACAGTACACTTGGCTTTTCACGGTTACTCTTTTTTTATCCCAACAGCCATCCCACAGCAGTGTACTTAAGTACAGTGAAGTGTTTCACTGTAGATTGCACTTAGAGTTAAATCATGAAAAGGTAAGTTTAAAGAGTTGAGGTATAAAGCTCAACATGCCTGTGTCATCATAATTCATTCACTAACTAATGTTGCAGTTGAATAGGATAGTGTGGATCAAGCAGTGAGAAAGCATACAAAAAGTGTTGATACTGAATTTTACCAGTGGGTTGGTGTCAAACCAAGCTTTGTAAGTACTAGGTGTGTCAAAATTGTCTGACAGCACAGCTGCCCATTTTATCTCTAATAGCAAATCAGCTTCAAACCCAGCTTTTCAGAACAGAGCGTTTGACTTCTTATGTACTCCTGAATGGACAGATGCATGTATATGATTGCTGTGCATGACTTTGGAAGGGCTATTTTGTTATGGGGGACCAGCAAGGAGGAAAAAAAAATCTAAAACCTGCTCTGGTACACACTGCCATTCAAACAGTTTTGGATTATGTTTTTCCAGAAACAAGTCAGAACCTAAGAGTGGCTGTGCCAGTTAAGACCCAGGTCTGTCTTGCCCACTCTGCTGTGTTCAACTAACCACAGATGTCTAAGGAAGTGGAAGGAGAAACCAAGTGTGTGTGGTGCTCTCCCCTGGCATGCTTCCCATCCCTTGCCAGTTGGTTCAGGCAATACAGTTTGTTTAGCAGTCCTCACCATGTTTCACTTGCAAGTACGCTCTGTGATACCAGGCATTGTTAGGGGAGTGACAACTGCTTGCCTTGCATGAGGGGAGCTGCCCTGTGGCAGCCCCGAGTTGTGTGCATTGTCAATACTAAACTAGCATTAGGTCTCATCCCGTCCTCTTTTGGTACTTTTCCTAATAATGAGGAATATACACACGTGAAGGAGGTTTTGAGGTACTTGGTATTTTTGGTGGTAGAAAAACAGCAGATCAGCTGTTAGGTCAAGAGGCAACATTAATCCCATCTCTCCAAACAGAACATACATATTGCAGATTCCTGTAACTAGGATATTAATAAGATTCATGTCATCACACATTCTCTTCTGAAGTCCTGAAAGAAGCATTTGTTAATTATTTCCGTAATTCCATTTATTCCTTTCATATAGTTTTCTTCTCTTAGTTCCTTCCTTTCCTTTCCCTCTGAATTCTGGGCCTCATGAGCCATCTCATCTTGACGGTGACACATGCCTAGATGAAAAGCTTGCATTAAGGAATTTCTTGTTATATCAACTCTTGACATTCCAAAAATGTCAACTCCTGATTCAAATTGCAAGCAGGATCTGATGCCAAGGCATTAGTAGTTTCCAAGTCTTCTGCTTATTAGTAAAGCAGAACTGCTGTTTAAAGACAGCATTGACCTGAGAAAATGATGCAGAAGTGTGTCCTAATGTTTCATGACTCCAAGGTATCCCCTTTCCTTATTTTGGAGGCATTGGCTGGCTCACAAGATTAATCTTGGTTCAGCAAATAGCTAAAGGCCATAATTTTCCAGCATGGCTTCCTGAGCTTGTGACACACTGGGTGTCTCCATCAAAGTGCTGTTTTTTGCAGAAGGCAAATGTTCAACTTCTCTAAAGGCTGATATATCGGACTGCGTAGATTTCAAAATCCACATACCTGGATTTTCATACAGGCCTGAACTAACCCTATCCATGTGCTTAGTGGGTTGCCTTTGAAAACACTGGTGGAGTGTAGAGCTGAATACAGTAACTATTGTCGCTCTGCAGAGCTGCCATCAAATTTATGTCCCCAAGCCATGTCAATTCATAGACCAGCATAACAGAAATATGCTTTCTGATATGTGTGTGATGATTCTTTCAGAGATTGTTGGTGTATGCACTGCACATGGTCCAGCCCTCCCAAGAGATCCTCTATTCACATTCAGTGATGCTCAGAGGAATCATCTTTTTGCTATGTGTGTACAAAATAACATTGCTGCATGTGCTGAGTGCCATTATATATTCATGCATGTTATATATCATTTTACTTTATACATATATATGTATGTTCATTTTAAGACTGCTCTTTCTAATCTCCACCCTTCTTCTGAAGGTTTCTATATATTACTTGTTAATGTAACATCAGAGCATCTCCATTTAATATGTTTTACTTGAGGAGGCTGGGTTTTGTACCAATATGAGTGTATTTTGTTTATGCTTTGTGTGCATCTGCGGGTGTTTATTTAGATGTGCATGCTGTTAGTAATTGTAATTGATGTTGGAGATGTGTTTCCTAGCAAGAATAACATATAAGCATTGAAAAAACAATGCAAATGTTAGAAAATCTGGGATGTAAAACAGTAGATATGATTAAAAGTGATGAAATTTTCGTAATAGACTTCAGTTTAAAAAGAAATTGAAGAATTTCCTCTCAGCAGTCTTTGAATTTGTCACTTCTTGTTTTATTTGCAGAAGTGTTCTTAAACACCATTGTAGCACTGAGATTCTCACAGGACATTGACTTTTGTCCGCTCCAGTCCATGATCCCATCTGTCTAGTGGGTGCTTAATCAGAGTACCTGCAAAGTCCATGATTTTAGATTCTGAAGCTACTATTCAACATTAAAGAAATAGTGTTTTAAACTTTAGTGCACAGTGAAAACATATCAAATGTTCTTTGCAGGATTTGAAGCCTTTATTTTGTGAACTCTTGAAAAAGGTATATGCTTTTAATCTCTATTGGCTAATTCAGAAGCAGCAGCAAAGGTCAAATGTTAAATGTTTAATTTGGTTTCTCTAATTGTAGGATCATTAAAAATGACCTAATAGACCATAGGGTCAGATTCTTCTTTGTATACCAGTACAATTCTATTGATTTTTAACTGAGTTATTGCTAGTTTATTGTAGCGTGAGAGCAAAAGCAAGGCCTTTGAGTCCATTGCTGGCAGCACTAGAATAGTTTCTGTAGACAGAGCCAGGCAACAAAATTGGACTTGATGATGCTCAAGGAAGATCAAGGATCATTTGCAGTATGAAAATCAGCAGGCTTTAGTCTTGCATTTATTATTAGTGTTGGTTTATTCCTAATTGTCTGATTTAAAGGGAGATAGTCGTGCTAACATGCAGTAATACCCTACCTATCTTTGCAGTAGCTATCATTGAAATGAGTGGGGTTACTACTGTGGCAGTGGTGTCCTCAGTGTGGTTTCCCATGTTCATCTAGGCTGGTCATCCCCTGCTTGCACAATGGTGAAAGGGGGGATCTACAGCTCTTGGTGCTCAGGTGGAGGGGAAGACCCTGAGGCACTTATGTCAAAACCATGTTAGAAGGGGAAGAACTGGAGCCACGAGTGGTTACTGCTGAGTATTACTTGTAGACTGTCCTAAAATCAAGGCAAGATGCCGGGTTTTGTGGTGAGATGTCACGCCTTGCTGAAATATGCACTGGTGTGAGTGACATCATGAATTTGCCTTTCCTTCCCATGATTCTGACCTGTGCCTTGCTGTCATTGCAATATGGCAGTCCCTCCTCTTGATTTTACAGCAGAAAAGCAGGCAGAAAACAAAAAAAGGGAGACTTTTTTGAGTGGAGGCTGCAGGACTTTTCCTTGGTAGTAACAACCAGCTACTAAACTGAAAAAAAGCCAGGAAGTCTTTGTGAGCTGTGTTTTCCATCCCTTTCTCTCATCTCTCTCTTTTAGGTAGTTTGATGTCTCTTTGTATGTCTGGACTTTGGCTTCAGTCTTTCCTCAGTGCATCTTGTGGTGGGTCACCAAGACTTATGGGAACATAAGACCTTTGAGGCTGCTCCCCTCTCTGTCAAGTTTGCTTGAGGCTGTCCAAGAGCTATGATGTGGAAGACAGTGCAGTGCTAAGAGACAGCAGTGTCACACCATACATTCCATCATGAAACCAAACCCCCCAAGAAGTCTACAAACATGTCTCCTCTGTGGGGACCCTAATTTCATTAAAATGTTTTCATTTACTTAATAGTTATAGAAAAATTATGGTTAAAACCAAAGCATTTTACTAAATGCAAAAGCGATCTTTAATCCCAATTTCATGTTCTCTTCACTAAAAAATTAACATAGTCCTTTCAGATTTTCCCCTTTCCTCTTTCAGCAGTGGAGAGGAAGGTAGGTAACTGCTAGAAGTCTGTAGGCTATGCCCTCTGTTCTAAAGCATAAGTGCTCCTTTCTACTTTGAAGCTAGGATAGTGTATTTAATTTGGCATCAAGGGGACCTTTGGATGTGTAAATCACAGGAGCAGGCCGTAAATAAAGTTGGAACATTCAGCAGCACTTCACAACACTGAAATGAAATATATGAACTGCAATGTTAGCAAATGTTTATATAAAACACACTACAGTTTAACAATTATACCTCTCTTATCTCAGACATTTATCTTTAGCTAAAGCCAAGTGGCTTGCAGGTTTAAGTTGCCCAGTATTTTTGAAGTCAGTGTGGTAATGAAATATGCTAAGCAGGTGGGTTTTATGTGTGAGCATTTTAGTTATTTTTCTTGGCCTGACTACTTTTATCTTTGAAGACACAAATGTAGTCAGAAGGCAGAGGCCAAAGTCTAATGAGTTTAATTGCAAGAGCTGATGTTGGTAGTTGCGTTTAAACCTTCTCTTTAGTACTTGCATCTCAACTTTGCCATTTTTGGAAGTCTTTTGTATAGGAATACTTACATGAGTCTAAATCCTTTGCCTCACCTCTTGTCACCTCTTTCACAGCCAAGAAGGGTTTGGATGACATTGTCAGGGGTGGGGTGGTAGGACTGTGAGACCCCTTGCACAAGGAGCTGATGGCCTGCCACCAGGCCTGTCTGATGAAGCATTTGTGAAAGGATGGGTGTAATGCAAGCTAATTTGTTGAACATATCATGGCTACTGCTGTGTTGAAAAATTGTAAAAGCTGCCCGAAACCAGTTTAGGACAGCAGTGAGAGTATATAAAGAGTATGTATATGACTTCCTTAAAGTGATCTAGAAATCATAGTTATCCTCAGATATTTCTTGGTTTGGGTGGGTTTGTTGTATTGGTTTTGTTCTTTGAAAAGGAAAAGGCATAATCTGCTTTTGTAGATAAGAAATTAAGATTGCTGCATAGTTTTTTCTTTCAGTATGTGAATCACAAAAGTTAGAATCTTATGTTGCTTGTCCTGCATTCATGATTATAGGATATGACCTCATTGTGATTGCAGCTATAGTTTACATGAAAGAATAGCATTAAGGATCAAATTAATATTGAATTTATAGCTTTTCTTAGGATAGTTCATCAAATAAGACCAGCCAGCTCTTCTTGTGACATTAGCAAATCTCTGTGCCTTGCCACTAGTGCAAAGCTTGGAAATACTGTGGTCTGGCTTTGGAGGTCAAGGGTGGAATGTGCTTTCTGGTGATTCTCAGAGCATCAGCAGTATGGAACAAGTGAAGCCAAAAGTACTGATGTGTGAAGGGATTTATAAGCTGGTTTTGGCAAGATTTATAGCCATTTTTTCTCAAAAGGTCACTGACAAATCTTCCTCACACCAAGGAAACAAGTTGTATTTCAAAGACTGTGTCACCAAGAGAAAGAGACCATTTTTATTTGTTTCCATTACTGTTATCTTGTGGTGTCTGCTCGAACACCTTCATACATCTCAGGACTTCTGGTGATCTGACAGTGTCTCTATACTGATTTATTTTCAAAATAAATAAAAGTCGTACCTCTTCATATGCATTTTACCAACAGCTTTCCTGTGGCATTTGTAGGCAGTTTGACGTGTAAAATGTCAGCAAGTATGAGGAGAATTTCAGAAAACCATATTAAACTACTGAGTCTGAACTACTAGTGTGTCTGCTTTACCTCTGGTTCTCAGACATGAGAGTCCATCTGTGCAACAGCAAAACATTTTTGCTTCTGGCCTTAACCCTGAACCCTCCTGCCTTTATCTCACCCTCCCCTCTTCTGCTTGGCCCACTTGATTACCCTGCTTTCAGGAAAGCTCCCTTCCCCCCTTTACTTTCTGCTGTTTTAAAACTAAGGCAGAGCTAGAAGTACAAAGCAAGACCAAGTTTACTTTTACAGGGGAATCAAAACAAAACTCTGACTAATTATCATAAGCAAGGTATCAAGATCTATTGGATATAGGAGTACAATCAATTTCTCTTCAAGTTACTGTGAATACTAAAATACTGTATTCTGAGAGAGAATATTTATGATTTTTTTTATTCCTCGGTGGCATGCATTTCTGTATTGTCTCTATATGGGTTCATTTACTTATGCCCAAAAGCAGTGGTGCTTTCCTCACATACAGTCAGGATGTTTTACTGGGATGCAATGCAAATCAGCGTTTTCTCAGAAGAGATCAACAAGAAGTCATACCAAGTTCAATATATTTTGAGGTTTTCTTGCTGTCTTTTTATTAAAAAACAGCTTAATTTAAAAACCAAAACCAAATAATTGTACACTGATCATTAGAATGACTCGTTTTGTGATTGAGGGTACATTGTTTTGTTGATTTTGCTGTTTTGAAGCTTTATGGTTTGGGGGAGAGAGAAGGTAGTCGTATTTATTGTTTGCACAAGCAATGTGGTATTTTGTCTGGAGATGACAGTGGTATGTTCAAGTAACAGTTTAAAACTACAAAATACCTGTTTGTTATGGAAAAGTCATTAGCCAAAAGCTATAGCAAAATGATCTTGAATTTCTTGACCTAACTTTATGTAGCAGGTAGCAAAGAAACTTAATCCCAGAAATATAAATTCAGGTGTACCATCTGGGATGCTATTGTTCCCCCATTTTTAGGCCATTCATGAGAAAGAAAGAAAATAAAAAAGAAACCAGGAGTGAAAGTCAAAATACTCTGACTTTCAATCTAGTCATTCTTCTGTGCAAAAATATTTTTTTAAGATCACGTGGCTCACTTAAGTTCTAGTGGCAAGAGTACTCGTTCCTATTTAGTGCATTCAGTATTTTAAAGTAGTTGACCCAGACTTTTATATTTGAACTAAAATAAATACGCATATGGCAAGTGGAAGAACATATAACCACTTTGCTGTCTCAAAATTCTTTTGAGGTCAAGAATTTGAAAACAGGAACCTCTAGTGTGGTCTGTGAATACAACAGGAACAGCTGGTGCTGAGCACTTTTGAAAATGAGGTCATTTTATTCTTGGTTGAAATGTGCAAAATGGGTCATCTGGGCATAGGCTTAAGACAAAGGCTGAGCACGTGGCCATTTATAACCAAGTTGTCCATGTTTCCAGAGCTAGTTGGTTAAAAGGATTCAGAGAAACAAGGAAACACTGGGATAGGTCTGCACTTTCCCAACTTTTGGAAGCATAGCTCCTTATCTTCTACTAGGAAATCACTGCCATATATTTTCAAAGATCTGCTCATGCTGAGGATGATATAATCCATATTTTCTACAGTCACCCCTCCCTCTGATGCCTTTCTGCTTGTCCTTCACATAACCTACTTTAGGAAACACTGCTCTATTGTACAGTCCTTGGGAACACTGCCTCTCCACTAGTCTCAGCCCTGGGACTTCCCTGGTCCTGCCAGCAAAACAAAGGAGAAAATCTCAAACATGCACAAACTCTGAAGCATCACTAGCAAAATCTAATGATGCATTAGGAAAGATAACAAGAACTCTACTTAGATTTGACTTCTGATTTTTCATTATAAATATTCTATTCATAATATACCTAAGCTAATGGCATTAAGGCCACATTTTACACTGTTGTTACTTGAACAGCTGTTGGAACACATCTAGGATGATAGCATGAGTCATAGGATACCGGTATATCAGAATTGGCAAATTTGAGACTGATACTGACTGCTATTGATTGTTGCATGACATGCATAAGAAATTTGGCCTGAGAACTTACATTATGTTCAGTAGGAGTGTGCAGGCTCTTCCAGACCCTGCATCAAGTCATCCCTATAGCTTGTACAGACTGGCATCGGACTGAACAGCTTGAGTGTCAAGATAATAGGAAAAATTCAGATTGGGAGGAATCTGATGTGATTGTAGTCCACCTTCCTACTTGTAGAGCTACACCATTCCTCTCAAGTGGAGTTGAATCTTTGTACTCAAACAATACTTTTTAAATCGAAGTAAATTCTGTTAATTTAGCTGGAGAGTAGTACATGCAAATCACACTGGCTTTAAGCAAAAGCTTGAAGCCTACGCTAAAATAAATTATGCTCCTAATTCAAGGACTATTCATTTCGTCATTAATGATGTTACCTAGAAGAGTATTTTGTTAAATCTAGCCATTTATTGCTTTAGTTGCAAAAAATAATGATTTTCTTGATTGCATAACACTTCTGTGTCTTTGTTTGCATTTTTCATGCAGTTTTGTGACTTGTAGATGGAATAACCCAAGAAAGTATGTAGTGACATTGGCAAGAATAAACAAAGCAGAAGGGGGAAAAAAAACACCCTGTTCTCAAATCCTATGTATTTTGCCTCTGGAGGTGGACTTGTGCTGGAATTATTCAGGGCTGCCTCTCATAGCTAGCACCACATTTCAGATGAGCCCATGGGAATGCTTCTCATTATTTTCTTATAACTGTAAGTTTAATTTACTGAGGCAGGCTTGAAGATTGTCTTTGTATGAGTGAGGTGATTTGCCTGTCTAAACCAGGCTTACGTTTTGGCTAGTCTTTAACAAGAGCTGTCGAAACTACCATGGAGGAATACAACAAAGTGGTGATAACAGCAGTACAAGGAGTTCTGGACTGGGGAAGCAGAATGCAATTAGACATTTCCATGGTTGGCAAAGTGCTGTGAGGACTAAGCTGGGATATCAGCAGGCATTGTTGCAGAACAGTGTTGCTTGTATCATGTGTGTTACAGGTTTGGATTTGAAGTGTTTCCCTTCCATCATTGAACATTGATGTGATAAGTGAGAGCTAAGTACTTGAAATGAAGATGCATAGCAGGTTGGGGTTTTTTGTCTGTACCACAATGCAGTCAGAAATACTACCTTTTTGATACCATGTGGCTTTATTACTCTAAGTTTTACCAGTAGAGGAAAGCACTTAAAAAGCAAAGCATAAGATTCCCACAGTGTCTTTCTGTTTCAAAGGTCCAACTTGGATGAATTGCTGCACTGAAGTGTAATTAATCACTAGCTGTGAGATGGAACAAGGGTGGCTGGCATAGCAGATAGAAGAAAAATTGTCTGCAGGATGCACAGATGAATGGGCCAAGTCTGGAGGAGCACTGGTGTTGTCTGCCTTGTTTTCATGACATGAATTGTGTCTCCCTTTTGACTTCATCCCAAGTTCTACTAGACAGTTTTCAGGTCATGAGGGAGGCTATTCCAGCTTTTGCAATCACTGTAATTGATTCTGGCTTTGCAGAAGAGGTATTTAAGAGCAGTGGTAGTATTTACTAGTCATTTGTATTTCATTTCATCCTCAGTCGAAACTGTTGTTGAACTAATAAGTATAACACTCTAAGTTACTTCTCTGGGATATCAGGTGTAGTAATTTCCATCCTTGCAGAAGTTGCATGCTAAGGAAGTGACGTTTAATGCAGATTCCATTTAGAAAAGAACTATTTATGGCATGCCCGCAGTACCTTTTATGTGACCATGTTTTCTTTCTTAATCAGAGCTGAAAGGCTTGTGCATGTGTTATGTGGATAAAACTCTGTGTCCTATAATAATGTAGCAGTGATTTGGGAACTCTTTATTGCATTGTATATTTCCCTTGAGGTGGCACATTTTCTTTTAAACTTTCTTCACAGCCAGGACTTGAAAGCAGCCTTTCAGCAAAGTGTAAATATCAGTACAGGTAGGTTGCAATCCAATTCTGGTTCTGCTGTAAATATAGTCCATGAGAACATTTGGACTGCATGTGTCTGCTTAATGTGGAACAGAAGAGTAGAGTTGCATCTCAAAGCCTATGATCTGCTTGAAAATAAACTGTTCTCAGTGCAGAGACCACAAAGCAGTTGTAGGGATGCCTTTAGAGGACAGTGCACAAACCCTGAGTTGGGTGACTATTAGGGAAAAAGAAGGTATATTCTAGGATAAGGTTTCTGCATGCTGCAGCTTCAAGTAGATAGTTGTAATCAAACCTTCCTGAGACGACAGACCGGGGCAAGGGGAGAAGCCCAGAGGCGATCCAAAGTTGCCTCCATCAATCGTAACATTCTCTGGTAGGCAGCAACAAAAGGAGACTAAAGCATAACCTAAAGTGCCGGGTGTCTGTGCCGCAACAAGAAAGATTGTAAAATCCATTGCCTTGGATTGTAAACTTAGGCATTTTAAGCATAAACAACTCACTGCCTACCAACTGCTTAGGTCAAACTTAGGGCTCTTTGCTTTCTTAAAGTAATGACTGTGTAACAGCTCTGATGTCTTCCACTGTGAAATGCAGTGTTGCTGCTTGCCATACTTAGTGTTGGATGATGTGTCAAACCCCTTGATTCAAACAATATTCAGGGTGTAATTAGCATTGTCTGCAATGTTCTAGTATTAACTGTCATAAGAAATATTACAGAACATCTTACCTGTGCTAAAATCTTATTCACTTTGAACCTTCCCCCAACACTTATGTTGACTGTAGAAGAAAAGTTTATATAAAAAGTAATGCATGTTGGCATGTATGTGTACATATCACAAATACACAGACATGTTTTATTCTGCACTTTTAAATTTTCTATGCATTTTTTTGTATATTCTGTACTATCTAGTTTGTTTTAATGTGATTTACTGGGATACTGAACACTGCATCTCCTTTGTTAGGTTTTTTCACATTTTTAATTGAAAGCTGTGGGGGTCTATGTAGATTCTTTGTCATGCATGTGAGCACATTATGCAGGCTTACTTTATTCTGTCTCCATGAGTCTTAAGTGTTTTCTGGCTTCTGCTTTTTCTGCTAAGTGCTAAGTCAGATGCATCATGCTTTTGTTTTGATTTTGTGGACAGATGACTCCCAGACTCTTGAGACCCTTTGTGATTCCCCTTGTCATTATGAATACTTTTATCAATATATATTTTTAGAAGCATTTACTATGCTTTGTGTATCGAGCAAAATTCGCTTGAAATACTTTTGAAAAGCATGCACAATGTTTTGTTTATGTTGCTACAGTGGATTTTCATTCTTATTTCATTTAATTAATACATTTTTGCCCAACAATAATATTGAGTTCTTCAAATGTTTGGTGTCAGATGCTTTTGTCTTAGTCTTTTTCAAGGGTATTTTGTCCAAAAAATTAAAGTCTTTGCTGTTTTTAATTGATTTTCAGAGTAGTTCTTAGGTATCTGTCACATTGTAAAAATTCTTGTTTGATTCTGAGGGGAAACAGTGGGAAGGACCTGAGACAATTTCTTAGGACCCATAATAATAGTGAAGTTTTGGTTTAGCCTGACCTCTGCTGGGTATGTCTTGGACTTGGCTCTTCCTCACTATCCCAACACAGCATTGCTCTCCTTTTGTATTGTCAGTGACCTGTCCATGACCAGAAATTCAAGTCTTGACTCTACAGTTACAGGGATTTCACCTAAATTCAAGTGCTTGATGTGCAGCTGAGGAGAAAATCCTCTTCTATTCTTATTGTAATTATTTCTTTTTTATTGCAGTTGGGTACCTGTTGTGTTAGGCACATAAAATAGAAGATTATAAATGCTGTTAAGCCTTAAACTCTATGTACTGAAAGATAAATAAGATGCAAAAGAGATGGAGGTGCAAAATATATGCAGAATAAAATATTCTCCTACATTTTATACTGCCAGTAAATTCTGTCAGTGAAATAATAGTGCAGCAAAGAAGAATCCAGATTATTAACTACTGTGTGCAAGAGAAACCTCACTTTTGAATTTGGGGAGTGTGGAATAAATCATCCTTTGGGAACCTGGGAGCTTTTATTCCCTCATTTTGCAGCAGAGCCATTACCTTCCCAATCGCTGTGTGGAACAGCTGAGTTAAAAACAACTTCTATAAATGAGACATAAATTGAATTGATTTTTGTTTAAAAAAATATCAACAAGGCAAAAAGAGATAGGAGTGATTCTTAACCTTCGATCATTCAGCCATTGTCTAATAATGAGAACCTGTGTGTGTGTCAGGGAGTGTGTATATAAATGGAGAAAACTGTTGGTAAGATAGAGCCTGTCCACTCTGAAATGAGTATTTCTGTCAGCGAGGATGTAGGATGTTGTTTAGCATTTAGGTCACCTCTTTCTAGTGGTTTGATGTTAATCCCTGTTTTACCAAGATACTGGGAGAGCAGTGGGCATTGCCTATCTGGCTCCCAATCATTGTGGCTACCAGAATTGCCAGAACTGTCCTACCACAGTGGCAGGTGAAGTCCCTCATGATGTCTGCAAGGCGAGACTCAGTAATGTTTGCCTGAGGGTTCTTCAAGAAAAAGCTGGGTTACAGACCTGATACATGTCATCACTAAGGACAGGAAAAGGGAGAAAATGGAAATGTGGGGTACCATATTCTCGCATGTCAGCTTGACTTGATGGAACAGTGCTGTAAGGGAAATGGTGTGCATTTGCTGTTGTGGCACATGTTCAGTATGGATCACTGTGCTGGGTGGTGGGGATGTAAGTGATACTTGTTTTATGAGGTATTATGGAACTTTGAGAACTTGTTAAAAGCTGTGACTATAACTTGCTGATCTTTTTTTTTCCCTGAGAACTGACACCTAGAGACTGTGAAACTAGCTTGATTTGTTAACAAGTAAAAATACTGGAAGGAAAAAAAACCCAAAACCTTTTGAGGTTAGTTCTAGCAGCTTGTACTCAGTTGTATTAGTCTTTAAATATGTAAAGTAAAGGATGTCCTAGTGCATGGGGAAATAGGGTTTCTCATTTCTAACTAAGTTTATATTCCTTGTGTGGAGGTATAAGCTGTACTATGAAGAGAATAGAGTTCATGGAGCTGAAGTGTAGTACCTGTTTGTATATTCTCAGGAGACATTACGCCTGCGTAACTAAATGGATAACAAGCAATAGAGATTGGTAACCCATGGAGGCAACCACTGGAAAATTAATCTACCTCTCAGGTAGATTACACGCCCAGACGGGGAGAGATTATGGGTAGATATTAACAGGATGTTGAGCTAATTACTGACACAGAGCTGGTTCCCTTTCTTTCTTGACGTTGAGCCTTAATTGCACCCTGAAAGCAGAAAGTGAACCAAGAAAGAAAAAAAAACCAAAAAACAACAACCCTCAAAACAATCCTACAGTCCCCAAACCTCACCTACCCTCTCCAAACCAACAAACAAGAACCTGAAAATGACCAAACCTCCAACCACCAACAGTTTTGGATAGCAGGTTGTGGGAATGAAGTGAAGGTTCTGCTGCCTGGGAGGAATTCTGACTTCTGCCGTAAACTGGGTAGAAATTCTTCCTCTCTGCACCATCAGGTTATCCTGTGATTAGAAGTGCTGAGCAGCACTTGAAGGCTGTGGTTTCCACCCTGCTTCTAGTCCTGCCATCTTCAAGGCCAGCAGCAGAGGCCTATATCTAAACAGATGCTTTGAAAATGCGTTCAGGATGCTCAGCCTGATTAGCAGTGGTTTACATGTGCCATCCACAGAGGGCCATCCCTTCATTCCCATGGCCAGGTGAAGAGCTTCTTAGTTCTGTCTCTTTGGTCTGGGCAGCCAAGGGTGCTGATGCTTGTTTGCTTGTAGGTCTGCCCTGGTCGTAGACTTGGTTTGCTTTGAAGGAAAATAATTTTCCAGACACCTTCCCCTTTAAAATCCAGGGCTTCATAATGCATGGTGTCAGCATCTACTGGGAACCCACTCAGGATAGGTCTCTCTCACTTTTTACTTTAAATCTTTTGTTTGTTTGCCCTTTAGCTTAAATTTTTAAAAATTGCATCCATTTCTGTAAAGCTGTAGATGTTTTTTCTCTCACGAGTTTAAAAACTATTTTTTCTTCATAACTGTTTAGATCCCTTCCTGCTCCCCCTTCACCCCTGCTTCCTTCGTTTTCCATCTCATTCTGGAAGAGTATTTCCCCTTTCTTATTATATCGTGTGCTCTTTTGCTGTCCCCCATCACTATCAGCCCTCGCCCCATCCTTTCAGGCAGGATAGAGCACACTTCTAATCACCCGTACATTTTATCTTCTCTCTGAATCTTAAGCACAGCTTTCTGATCTCTCTGTGTGTTCTGGAGCAGAACATGCCAGGATTGGGACAGGGTGCAGCTGAAAGTAAAATCACAGAAGCAATGATTGAGAGTCATCTTGAAAGTAAAAAGTTAACTTTGTGATTCATTATCTTCTTTACAAGAGCTGGAAGGTTCTTTCCGTGTTTGTACATTTAGAGTGCTTGCATTTTGAATGAACTCAGGAGGTTATTTGAAGATGCAAGGTGCTGGGATGAGAGTTTCAAATGCATTGTTAGAGCACATTTATGTGCTTTGGAGTCTGGCATTTGTCACATCAAAACATTTAAATTATTCTCTGGTTTTTTGGTTTTGTTGAGTTTTGGTTTGTTGTTTTTGGTTTTTTTTCCTCTTTTTAAAGGGGTTCAAGGGGGTTAGTCAGAAAATAGAGATAATGGCTTTAACAAATGGAAATAGTTTGTGTGAATAATTCCAGAAGCAGGTCCTCATTCAAGAATTATTAGAAACACATTTAAATCACTTTAACCCATATATTGTTGTGTGCATCCTTTGGGTTTATAAGAGAAGGTGGTACAAAATTAACTCCCAATATAAGGAATTCTCTTTCTGAAGAGGTTGCATGGCAGCATCTGGGGTATTCCTGAAAGATCATAATTTTCTTGTTGTTTTTCTTTTTTTTTTCTCTTTTTTTTTTTTCCTTGTCATATGCTCAGAATTTACCTGAATTTTTGTGGCAGCTTTCTACAAAAGTACAAAATCCAGTTAGATAAAGCAGAGGTTCAGGAGGAAGTTTCTAGCTAAAATCCTTTTCTGCTTCTGAAAGTTTACCTTTGTTTCAGTTTACTGCACTTTCAAAAAGTTAGTGCTGCTTTTTAATGGACATTTTATTTTTTTCAGCTAATAGCTGGTTAATGAATAGCCCTGACTGTTGCAAGGTTACAAGAATGATGCATCCAATACAAGAGAGGCATGGGGACATTTCCAGTGGTATGTGTACCTTGTTTTGTGAGACACTATTTATCATTAAATTGACATTTAAAACAGCTGGTGTTAGGTGCTTCACTTTGTGAGAGGCAGAAATTATGCCACAGGACTTGTTTCTTTTACATCTTGGTAGTAGATAATGAATATTAAATGATGCTGTTAAGGATCTAGGCTCCAATAAGAGGCAGTAGAAAGACTTTCAGATAATCTACTCTTTACAACAGAGCTCAGGCATAAGATCACAGAAATGACAAACAAATGCCTGAATATTGTGTCCAGGTTTCAAGAACCTGTCCACCAGTTGGATCCTCTTTTCACAATGCTTGTTTATTTTTGCTATTTGGTATGTTCATGAGCAGTGAGAAAATGACAGCTTTTCATGAGCTTCGAGCATTGATGAGCTTTAAGAGAAAACCACAGCAGATTTTTGAAACAGTTTGGGAGCTTTTGCCATGCAGCAACCAAAACTCGTTTTTCCAGGGTATTTTTGTATTTAGAAATAGGTGATACAGAGTGCTTTGCTTAGTATGATTTGTTCACTTCCAGAAAGGTTACCCTTTTATGATCCCTTGAACATCGAAGTAGGAACAAACTGAGAGCTGGCAGTCCCTTCCTACCTAAATGCTTGGTTAGGTGCTCCGAATCTTATTCCCCAGAGCAAATTGTCTGCTCCCGAGACTCCCACCTCATTCACTGAAGTTGCTTAATCTGCAGCATCTGCAGTACCAGGTCCAGCCCGACCTGAAAAACCCTGCTAGCTCCACATTCTTCTGGCAGGAAGCCTGTGCTGCTCAGCTTGACAGTGTCCTTCGGAGCTGATAAGCAACTTGCAAGGTGGGGAGGATGAAATCATGCTCTAGACGACATTGCCATTCTGGTTCCTTTGCTTGTTGGCATGATGTTATCACTTCAGAATCAAGATTGAAAGGAAAAATTAACATTTTGAAAGAAGTCCTGCTGCCCTGCAGGCGTTTGTCTTAATGCTTGCTCCTTTGTAGCCTGTCTTCCAGGTATTCAGGTGCTCCTCCAGCTAACATCCTTGCCACAGCTGCCTTCTGGTAGGGGCCTAATTCTGAAGATGGATGCACTTGGGGCCTTTGAGTCCCACCTCCTGCAACTGCTGCAGGTGATCATTAAACCTTTCCATAAGTGATCCATTTTAAAACCAGATTTTGTCCCCACTGTTCTTCTTAGAAGACTGTGCCATTACTCACTGCCGTCATGGCTAGCAGTCTTGGTCTCAGTTCCAGTCTGGATTTCCCATTTACTGAAACTGCTGTTTTCTGGGTGACGTATGGTGTCTCCCCCAGTGCTGACTGACTTGGATCCTTACCATTTGTTCTGCTAAATGCATAGCTCAGCTTAAAGAGTAGTACACTTCTGTGGTGCAAAATTTACTTTTTAAGGTTTACCTTTTAGGTCAGAAGAGGAATTCTTGAGTCACATTAGATGCTGACTAAGTTTTTGGATAGAATCGGTTCTGTAGTATATCAGCTGTTTCCTTTCAGTTTCTTTTCAGTTTGTTTTCCCTGTGAGTGTGATGAACAAGATCTCTGTCTCAGACTTAAAATATTCCTGCTTTCTTCTTGAAACATATCTTCAAGCTTTTTTTTTCTTCTTGCATGCATGAAGTACTTAATGCCCTCCATCTGCATGAAAATGTTTTGTGTATAATTCTAAAAGCTCCCTTAGGATTGTAGACTTTTTTAAATGAAGCAATTTAAACATTTTCCACACAACTGAGCACTTGGGGCAAATGTCATTATAAAAATTTTAAGAATATTTGTTAGATATTTTCACTGATTTT
>WEKY01028559.1:0-21429 GCA_013390045.1 Picathartes gymnocephalus | reverse complement strand
AAGTCAGAGAGAATCAGCATGATTTATGTTACTGGCAGAGCAGTAAGGAGTTTGTAAGTCTGGGAAGGTAGACATTAAGAAGAAAAACAATAGACAGTCTTCTCTGCTTCAGTCAACATGGTCCAGGTGTTGAGGCTGATGTAATGCTGTTGCTGCTTTCCTACTCTGAGTTGTACATACATATTTATAAACACATGCAAATCAATCAAGACTTGTGTTTGCAAGATAAGTTAATAAAACACAGATTGAGATGCAGAACAAGGCAAAAAATGCTTCAATTCTGCTCAGACTAAATGAAAGTTTTCATTTGGAACTAATGTGTTAAGATTCTCATGTTTCAAATGAGGAGATACATGATACTGGATATTCTTGTAAGGACATATGTTGAAACTTGTTTTATAAAATTTGAGGCTTGCATACAGTTGACTAGTAGAGAGAGGCTCTATTTTGTGGAGGTTTTGGGATTCTAAGAAAACTGTTTTCTGATTTGAAACAGAGCTCCAAAGTAGACAGATTTCATGTGGAAGAAAATCTGAAACCCAGTATTTTTAGATCACATAGAACACTTAATTCCAGCAGGATCTGACTGGTTTGTTTCAGATTTGACTGTTTAAATGTTTTAAATATTGCTGTACCTAATGCAGTCTTTTAGAACAAACTAATTTGAAAGGAGAGAAAGAAACACTTCTTGCAGGAATGCCGTAACAGGAAGTTCTGATGTTTGTCAAAATATTTCTCCCCCTTTCTAAAATTAATATATAAAAAGGTATGGTTTTCTGATACATTTTAATATCAGTGGAATTGTATTCTACACAGTAGGATGTCTGCCACTCTTTGTGGCTATGCCATCTGTGTTTTGGGGAGATATTACAGCAGTGGATGGAGAAATGCAGGATTCTTCCTGTCTTCTGCATGTTATTTTCCACTAGAATCGTCAGTATCTAATGTCTAATAGACCATATTCCTTGGGAAACTCAGTTATTGCAGGTGATAGTTTTTACCAGATCTTTGGAACTACTGATGAAAATGGGTACATGCTGTCTCTGTAAGAATAGCACTATTTTTAAACATATTCTTGGAATGTGTGCTTGCTACTTAAATCCTTGTTTATTCCAGCTGCGTGTCCTTACTTTGTTCAAGTCTTGGTGGTCTGTTGGATATGACAAACAAGTCTTGTTTCTGCAAAACTTGCCCTTTGTAGTTGAAACCAGTGCTGATAGACCTGAACCTGGATGCCATGAAAATGAATGGAATTCAGTAAGCCTTTTTAAAGCCCTTTGAAAATTCCAGCTGTCACATGGACCTGCTGTCAGGATAGTGGCTGTGTCAGTCATTTTAGTGGTGAGTGGCCATATTACCGTGCAGTTTTGTGATAACTGAGCAGTTCTCTCCTATAACTGCTGGCTTTCAGAGCAGGAGGTCCTGCTTCTCCACTTTGCCCTGAGATGGGATCTCCTCCGTCATAATGGGACAGGACACCCAGTCAGAGTTTCGCATAGTTTTTTTTTTTTTTTTTTGACAGGACTAGCCTTCTGCTAGGTGAGCTCCCTAAACTAACTCATGAGAGCAGATCAAGCATACATGTGTGCTATCCTGGCCTAGATGAGGAGAGCAATGGATAGCCTTTAGGTTTGGTCGCTGTGTTGTACACTTAGGCTTCTATGATGAATGCTTTGACAAATGATGACTTGTCTTTGCAAGGACTTTCATTTTCCTATGAACAAAGGAGAAATACCACAGAATACCACCAGCACAGTGATGTATTCCTCAGGCCATCTGAAGTAGCAATTACGATATCCAACAGTGTTTTCCAGATTTTCTCGTCAGATTTTAGCACCGATGAGTACATAATTTCCATCATGCATCTGACATGAGTGTTTCAAGGACAGTATGGGTATGTTTGGTCTTTTTATTTCCTGTTTAACCCTATTGCTCTCTTATAAATGAAATATTTCTGGAATGGGAGATACCATTTTGCATAAACTATTCAGTAAGGCCTTCTAGATACTTAAATTTCAAAGTAAATGAAGTCTAAGGGGGCCAAACATATATCTAGGATATGGCATGTACTAGGGGCTGTATAGGCAGGCCAGACTTCTGGTCAGCTCTGTTAATGTGAGCAAAGTAACTGCTGAACCACAGTGTTCAACACAGACCACAGAAACTATGTGAATGGTTAGTGAGCTTTCCCACATGGGCAGTGTGAAGCTGACCCAGATACATTTGTGTTAGTTCAGTCACAGCACTGAATGCAGCTCAGATGTCTTGAGTAGCTTTCCCACATCTTGACCATCTCTTGCTTTTGAATCAAAGCTGTTTTCCTGGTGCTGTTTAGGAACTAAAGTAGCCTGCAGGAGTTAGTAGTGTAGGACTGTGCTACATCTGTCCTGGAGCTTTTTCTGGTGGTTGGAAGAATCCAGGTGTGCTGTTTGAGGAACTCCTGGAGTTCTTACTGCTAAGTGCAGGGTCTCAAATTTAGTTCTTGCTGTAACTAATTTGCTTGATGTTCAGTTCAGGTTGACATTTTTAAACCAGCATCTGAGAGAGGTAAGAAGTTGGAACAAATTGAGTGCCTAGTCTAGTTTAATCTTTGCCATAATCTTTCCTATTTAGCAGTGAAGAAGAAAAGAGCAAAAATATCTGTAAGCTTACAGCTTCAGAATGTTAGTATCTGGGCAAATCCTATATATGGAGATAGTAATTAGATGATTCCAGGGTTTCAGTTAACAGAAACTATGTGGAGAAAGCTAAGGAATAATTTGCTTTTAGATACTGCAGAAATATGTGAGCATCAGATTATTTTGTTATTTTCTTGAACTGCAAACAAGATATGCCCGTAGAAATCATGGCTATTGATTATAGGCTTATCATCCTCCAGCTAATAGTCGTGGCACATCTTCTATGGATTGTGCAATTTGGTTGAGCAGTTGCTAGTTTAGCTGTAAGCTACTGTCAGTCAGCTTGTCCTCCCTGGCTGATTGCCAAATTCTTCCTCCTGTAGTTGAGGGAAAAGGGAATCATAAATGGTTAATTACTGAAAGTAGGTGGTTGGTCCCAAAGTCAAATACCAAAACTGATAAAATCATTATGAGCTTTTTTTTTCTTTTTCCACAGGAACTTTAAAAATAGCAATAATTGATGAGTATGTAAAGCTGAAGATTGCAAGGAGGAAGTGACCTTAATGCTTCCATGGCCTCACAGATAACGATTGTATCTGTAAAATGTTGGCTCTGAGTTTGGCTGTGAAGTCCTTCAGGCAGTGCCAGTATTCCAGATCTTGTAAAATACCAGACAGAGCTATCGTCATTCACTACAGAACCATTTCCTCATACTTGACTTGTAGAGAAAGCCATGGATGTCAGTGTAATGCATTAGTGAAGGAAATACAATTGCCGGCACGTAAAGCTCTTGGAGATTATCAGCAAACAGAGAGGCCAAAGCAGTACTATGTGAAATGGATGTATAGGCTAGAAAATGTTTCAGACACAATATGGTCATATGGCTTTTTAAAAAAAACTTTGCATTATCTTGTCTTGTAGTTTCTATGCTGAGTCGGCCTGGGATTTCCTGTATGCCAGAGGTTGCATCATCATAGGAATCAGCTGCTCTTGCTTTTTTATACTGCCTGGCATGGGGAAATTTGACTTATAAAGGAGTTTTTTGGTTGGTTGGTTGGTTGGTTGTTTTTTGTTTTTTTTTTCCCACTCAGCTCTTTGTTTATTATGGAAGGGCAGTGCCAGTGGTCCTGTGGATATTGTGTGTGCATTTCCAGTGTGTTGTTGCAGGGTGAGGGAGATCCTAGCACTTGTGCTGCTGTCAGGCAGTTCTCAGTCTTGCTTAGAGGGGTTGGCAGTTGCCTTTCAGAATTGATATTACTGTGCTGAATTACCTTCTTGGTCTTTTTTATCCATTGTTCAAGTGGAAAGTTTCTATTTCGTTCACCTTAGCTCCAGTAATGGTTTGTATGTCAAAGTTCAGAATGAAAACATTTGTACATCTTCCTTAAGTAATTAAAATGAGTGAGCTTATAAAGAGATGAATATTGAAATTCAGGCTGAATAAGTGGTTAATTGGCTGTTAGTCTGATCTCAGCTCCCTCTGTGCCTGAGCACTGGAGGAGGATGAGGTCATGGTGCTGATTCTTGACCACAGCATGCTGCAGACCTCCTGTGTCTTACAAGTGTTTGCCTAGCTGTGTCCCAAACACCAAATTACTGTGACAGTAATACTTCTTTAGCTTTCTTCTAAATATCCATCAGCTAGGTGTGGTTAGGGTGTGCATGTTGCTGATACCTATGGACCATGAGACACACCAGAAAAACCAAGATGTGCATTTACACTTGTGAAGAAAGCCCTCAGCCCAGATTCAGAGGAAAGTTCAAATTCATCCTCAGGATCCACAGCAGGCACCTATTGTTACCCTGTGATTTGCCTTCATAAAGTAATTCTCCTGCTTGCTTTTGATGAAACCAAGGGAAATGGAGAATGTGGTTTGATTTAGCTTTCTTATTTGCTCTATAGCATGTATGCTGATCACTATTTTGACAAACCATATTTTGGTCATAGAACCTTCTGTATCCATTAAAGGTAGATCTTTACAGATCTTTCTACACTTCTTGTGCAGAAGTGTTTCCGTTATGGTTGTCCTTTTAGACAATAACTTCCTTCTAAATAGAGGTGGCTAATCAGCTGAAGTTTTTGCACTGAACTGAAGTTCAGATTCTACCTCAATAGCAGCCAGAGAGGACTATTTTGCTGTTGGTCCTTTGACTCCCTTAAACTTTAAAAACAAAACAACAAAAACCTTGGATCAATCATGAAGCCACATTGAATTGAAAAGTTGCATAAAATACTTGATGGGTATTTTGAAGTACTTTCAAAGTGGGAGGTGGATTTAGTCGCAGCGGCTGTTCAGATTTATTTCTGGCATCGGCAGCACACCACTGCCCTCAGGGAGGCAAAGGGTTTTTCGTACCTGTACTGCTTTTTTGGAGTAGCAACCCCAGGGTTTCTTGTGAGGACAGCGTGCTCGTAGATGAATGGGATGGAAATCTGCTTTACCATCATGTAAAAGCAACAACCTCAAATAAAAACACAAAGCCCCACAATCTCAAGGCCAAAGAAATCAATCAATAAAACCCCCCTTCTTCTATGTTTGTTTCTGAGCTCTCCCTCTCTGGGATTTTCGCCGTTCCTGAAGCGGCAGCAGGAGCACACAGGGGTGCATGTCGTGTGGGAGTTGCTCATGCATCCAAAATGGCTGGGACGTGGGTGGCCTTTGCTGGAGAACACTACGGTGGGTTTTGGTTGAAAATGTCGTGCAAAGGTGGGCGTAACGTCCCATCTTCCGTCTAGGCGCATATTGCTTTTTTTCCGTGTTTCGGGGGCCCTAAAACGTTGGCAGCTTTCCGTGAAGGGCTCTAGAAGGGAGGCGTAGGCCCCGCGTTGCCATGGCGGCGGGCGGGCAGTCGCGCCTCGGCGCTGCCAGAGGTGCCGCTCGGTAGGTACCGCGTCCCCGGCGGCCGCCGGGCAGGGCCGGGCCGGCATGGGATGGGCGGTCTTCCCCGTTTGGCTCGCTTGCCCGCCTTCCTGCGCGATAAAAGCTTCGTCAGCGGCGCGGGGCAGTGGGTGGGTTGTACCGGCGGGGCAGCGCTTCCCCCGGGAGGCGCGGATGGGGCCCTGCCGCAGGTACTCGGCATTAGCCTGGGCTGGCTGCAGCGGGCCGCTAGCAAGTGGCGGTGCTGGGTAAGGCTGAGCGTCTCTGCAGCGTTTCGGGTGCGCGGAGGCGGCCGCGGCGCCCCCGGCGCTGGCAGCGGCTGAGCGCGGTGGTTCGTGTCTCACGGTACGGCTCAGCCCGGCCGCTCCTGACAGCCCTAGAAAGCTGTAGAGCTTAGTGGCAAAACGAGTAAGTTTAGTCTATCTAAGCACTTTTTTGACGTTCTTTATTGCTAGTGCTGGAGGGCAAAAGAAACAACGTTTTAAAATAGGTTGCAAAATTTCAAAGCGTATTTAAAACACTGAAACATCTCGTCAGTCCATCCGTGTTGTTTCTTCTCAACGTTTTTAATAGTTGTCCTGCTGCAAAATAGAAATATAAATTTTCCAGACCGGTGGGTGAGACTCCAGGTGAATCCTTGGTCAGCTACTGCAAATTTATCCAATGTTTTCTTCCAGTTCTAGAATGGAAATTGGTATTAGTGCCTACACTCATAATGCTTGAAATATCTCCTTCCACCTCCTGTAAGCTGAAAGTAGGGCGTTAGTAAAAAATCTTCCTGAAGTTGTACTCTCACACTGTACAATTGCTTCTACTGGTTGCATCATGGCTCAGGCTGAAAATTACAGGATTTTTAGATCTTAATCTTAAAATCTGGGACAGTCCCTGACAGCTAAATTATGCATACATAGTACACCTGATGTGTTGGACCTGCTGCACTTGTGAGATAAGACTATATGCATATAGTAGCTAGTTTCCAGACATCAACCAGCCTGTCTTTCCAAGCATCTAGAAAAGTGGGCAATTACTTCAAAAATATGGGAAAAGTCTGCATGTGCAAGCTTCCATGGGTCATAGGATTTCTGTGAATAATGTAGTAAGTCTTTTGTCACCTAGTATCATCCTTCCTTTCATCCTTCCTTCCCCCAGCAGATATTTCCAGACTTCTTTTGTATTTTTTTTTCTAGTCACTTTCTGAAATTTTTGAACACTTGGGAATAAACTAACCAGCAGACCACTTGAGGAGACTGGTCTGACTGATGTCTACAGTTGCAGAATCAAATGACTGAGGAGTCCAAAGATACGAAAGTTGTTTCAGAATTCATCTCCCATGTAATAGCTCAGGAGGTAGCCTGCAGTTCGTTCCATTACTCTGGAGCTGTTAATGAAAGCAATCACTTATTTTACAGTATTATTGAAAAAAGGGTGCATGCCAGACAAAGACAATTTACAACCCATTTATTTTCAGCATTCTCCTAATGCCCATTATTTGGAGTAAAACCCATCTCCTGGCAGACCAGCTTCTTAGTTCCCTTAATCCTGCAACAAAGTGATAATCCTTTATTTGTGACCTCATAGACTATTGCTACAGAGAATGCTGTGATATCAGAAAGCCAACGCTGTGACTTCACTGTTGTTGGAAGCCATAGTAGAAGATGACCCACTCTGGAGGCCTGGGGGGCAGTTTATATCCTTTTGGTATTCTGCAAGAACTTCCTAAGGACCAGTATCTGGCAAACAGAATTGCATAATGTCTGTCTACCTAGGTGATGAATGAGACAATCAGAGGCTGTGTCTGAGGGGGAAATATATGGTGATTATGTTTTCAAGGTAATTTCTGCCCTTGAAAGAAGTTGCATTATCAGGAAGAAAAATATCACTGAGAATCTATACTAGGCTTTTGTATCCTCAGTCTCCAAAGATATAATGAAGGATACCAGAATTTTATTCTCTAAAAGCAGGAGCTTCTAACTCTGTATACCTATTTAAAATACACTTTTGCAAACCCAAACTTTTCTTAGAAACTCTAATTACATCAAAACTTCCATCGAAAAATGTTTGTGAGGAGCAAGGCAAAAGACATGTAAATCACATTCAAACCTCTATGCCCTAAAGTAGACTTTTAGGCTCTTGTTTGTAAACTGAAGTATGAAGGAGATGTGTCCAAACTTTCAGGTATTTCCAGCTATTTTACATGTCTGGATTCTTTTTACATTTGAGTGTGAGCTTTTGTGCCATGTTCCAGAAATGAGTGCCTAAAATTAGGCTTCTTAGTAAGTCTTGATTTTAAGAAGTACTGATAGTACAGCAGCACTCAATGGAGATAAAGGGAAATGAAAATCTACATCAGTTTTGAAACTCAAGCTGTGACTATTAGAAACAGCATATGGCAATAGAAGCCACATTTGGCTCCTTTACTATCTCTGCCTTTTTCCAAACAGGAAGATTTTACAGGAATAGTACTTGCAACTCTAAATGTCAATGGTTATATACTCTTGAAGGCTGAAGCTATCAGAACACAGAAAAAAAATTACTAATAGAAAGTTACTTCCTTTGTTTAAGCATTTCGTTTTTGAATGCATTAGGGAGCATATGATTTAAAAACTGGAAGCCATATGCTTGCCTGTAACAAAACTAGTATTTTATTTTTACTATTGATTATTCCATTTTTAACTTTCTTTTTTTTATTCATTATATAAAAGGTCATGCAGATGAATTTAGCAGGATTATGCATGTGCTACCAACCCCATTGATAAAACGTCTGGAAGTTGTATAAGCTAAATCAGTTTAAACAAAACACTCTTATTTCAGAATAAATGGCTATTTACATAGGTATAATTACACCAAGATAGTTCTAACAGTAAATTAGTCTTTTAGACCAAAGCCCAGGGGTCAGTTTCTATCTTATCCCTGTTACACAGATGTTCTCCAAATTATGTTCCGAGCACGTATCAAACTGGATACTGCGTATGTTGGAATAACTCAGTTAAATGTAGTACCAGAAATGAAATACCACTGTTTAAAGCAAAAATTCACACGTATTACACATAGGATTTGCAGACCATGCAGGACACCCTTTGGATAGCCTCACATTTTCAAGGTCTTGTGGATTACACCATCTTTGTATGAAACTACGTGTGCATGTGTGTTTTGAAGAGCTGCTCGTAAAGCAGCAGAACACTTCTAAAGACAGTATTGGTGATGACATGCTTAACTGCTTTCACATGTTTCTGTTTAAACTGCCCAAACCATTAACATACTCCCTTAGTGATGTTGCATGTGTGTCTTATTAACATGAACACTACTAATTTACTCTCAACTTTCTTTACTGTCCTGTAGGCTCCCACCCTTCCCCTAGCTTTGATCTTTCATCATAAAAGCTTAAAAGCAGCCCTTTGGATATGAAATATTTCTTTTTAGCTATTCTGCCTGTTCTGGACACTGTGAGGGGAGGATGACTCTCTCCAAGTCGCTGTAGTAATATGCAAGTACCCTTGGCAGGAGCCTGGTGCTCTGCTGGGGATGCTGCCTTTGCTGGGTCATTGGCACCTGGGCTCAGGCTTGGGGCTGCAGCACAAGATCCATTTGTTCTTTTGGGCTTTTAATTGAGACTTTGAGCAGAGGCTTTCACTGAATCTTTCGTGTGGCAGGGGCTGAAGGTCAGCCCAGAAAACAAAGCAAAGGCAAGCACCAAGTGGATGCAGAGCACATGCAGATCAGCTGGCACAAAACAACTGTCCTTTGTTCACTTCTTTCTTCACTGATACATGCAGCGATTCCCACTTTGCTTATTCCAGCAATTCTGTAGACCCTTATTTTTTCCCCAGCCTTCCTACAGCTGGAGGTACTAATTTTATTTCTTACCATTTGGTTATTATTTCTGCTTCCATTTAGCCCTGCTAAGCATTTGGATTCTTTTAACAAGTCTTCTTTCAGAAGTAACATCTCAGATGCTGCATTGCCTGCTTTAAGAATCAAACAAAAATCAACTCTTCCTCACATTTCCTTTAAAACTTTGCTGTGTTCTTTCTTTCTTATATTGTTTCTTATTTTTCTCTCCTGTCGTCTTCTGCTGCTGATTCAATCTTTATAGCCTAGGTTTTTCTTTAGGTAGCCCTTATATAAACTATTTAAAACTTGTAGCTAGTCAGAGAGAAAGAACAGCAGGGATTTCAAAAAGTGCATTCAGGGTTACTTGCATCCCTTGTAAATGTTTCTGAGGACTGGTCTGTGCAGCAGTTCCAGCCTCACAAAGGGGGTGGCCAGTGAGAGAGGGGCATGTACCATCCACTTCACCATGTGCAGTGCCACGTTTACTGATAATCAGAAATGCTTTTGAATCAGAGAATCTTCTCAAGCTGTGGTTCTGACCGAGACATTTTTTACCTAAGTGGGAGGTGCCCTCAGGCCCGTAAGATCTGGGTAAGTTAAAGGTGGAGATTTCTTGTTGAAAGAATGGTAACTGTAAGGCCTTTTTTTTTACGGCCAAGAGTAAAGAATTACAACATGGTGAGAAGATATAAGGAATGTCGTATTTTGTTGTTTTAATGTATGTTAAGAAAATAACTATCTTGCTGTGGCATAAAATGTTGTAACTCAGAGCTCATATATTCCCTATGCTTTGATCTCAACATTTTTGATACATGATTTTTTCTCGCTGTGTCCTGTGGTTACTTGTGAAATCTCTCAAAGAAATTATCTTGATTCTCCTTTTGCTAGCCTTTTGGTTTAGTTCAGTTAAAGGTGAGATCATCTCAGGAATCTAGCCTTGGTATCCTAGTTTAGGTCTCTCTATACTGAATAAGAGGGCAGAGAGACAACTATTTTTATGTGCTCTCATCTTTCAGAAAATTGGGTCATAGTGACACTCAGGGAGCACAAGAACTCCACGCTCTAGTGCTTTATAAATGCTTGGGGAAAGTCCAAAAGAAAAGTCTTGTCAAGCTCAGTTTAGTATACAGAGGAGAAAAAAGAAGGATGGCCACTTGTGGGCCCTGGAAACCATTAACAGTGCTTTGTGCAGCAGGGATCAATACGAAATGTTTGGGGTTTAATAGCTATATTAAAAATCTGAAGGATGGAATGGATAATGAAGTGGTAACCTTGTCTGTCAGATCGCAGTTGTTGAGGTTCATTAAGACTGCTGAGGAGGTTTTCAGAAGGGACTAGCAACAGCTGAGTGAAACAGCTGAGCAATTCTGCAGAATAATGACATCAGCACTGTAGTATGAAGCAGTGCAGTGAGCACTGACAAAATAGTGCTTAAATTTGTTAAGTTTTGTGCTTTTTCAGGAGCATGGGCTCTGCATGTTTCTGGAGTCAGTGGTGAATGCATTAGATGAGTCAGGAGTCGTAATTAAAAGTCTAAACTTATGACTGTAAATGAGGAGTTACGTAAGAAGTCATGCAAGAGAGGTTGGTCTGTGAAATTGGTAATTTTATCCTTTTGGATACTGAGTTTGGTTTTATGGCATATGTACCGAGCAACTTTCAGATTCCTGAAATTTCATTTAAAAATGACAGAGCAGTAGGTAGAGAGGTATTACTGTTTTAACAGTAGTAAAACATCTGTTATAGGTTTTAGTTTATTGCTTCCTGTAAATAAGTGCTCGGTAAAATTCAAAAGTAAAAAATATGTGAAATGGACAGGAGGAAATATTTCATCCAGTGAATTGTTTAATTGTGGGAACCCGTGGTTCCAGGTACTGTCATTTATTTGGGGAGGTAGGTTTTGGTTGCTGCATTTGCTGATAGTCATTCTCATTGGGATAATAGGTCAAAACATGCCAATCCCTGAGGATCTCAAAAGAACTTTTTCTGTCTGGAACAAAGGCATTTCCCTTTAAGGTGCAGTATACACTAGTGGTAATGTGTGCAGTTGGATTTCTAATGCTTCCTCTAAGATGATTGATGAGCCTGAGGGAGGCAGCAGTGGTGAGTTACTGAACTGTTATGCCATGGCATTTCCTTTGTTCCCGTCCTGACAGCTAATCCCTGCACAGGTGAGACCAAAGGACAGAATCTGAAAGAATGTTGAACCACTGTGGGAATTAGGGGTCATTGCATCTACCTTCCACAGGTAGAGCATGGGGGCAGAATATACTATTATAGCTTCTTCATGTATTGAGGTGTAAAATACTGCAATTTCACTGTAAAGTACATCTTCTTAAAGGTACTCCAGCCATATTGAAAACTCTGCTTTCGACCACAGGGAAAAAAATGACCCGGTAAACTCTCAACTGCTAAGTCTTTGGAGCGTCTAACCTTTTCTTTTTAAAACCACTTTGGCACTAATTTAATTGATTCCATGCCTGGCCTTTTCATCAGTTCTCTCCTAGCCAGGAAAAACTGGGCTGTTAAAGGCTGCTGCAGTGCCATGGGACTTGTGTTCAGTGTTGCAGGTTCTTATTTTAACCTGATGTTATCTGCCAGTCATCACTATTGGTTTGAAAAGCTGTAACCACTGCAGTACTGTCTTTGGGCTGAAAACCTTTTAATGGTTACAGCAGTCAATATAAATGAGAGAGAGTGCACTATGTCTTCGGGTTGTGTTGCTAATTATCACTTCACCTTTCAAGAATTTTATCTGCTGACTACATTCTTGCTGAATGTTTGCTGTATCTCCAGCCACACTGCAAATGTGTACTGGCTAAACTGAAGGGGATAGTGAAGAACATGTTGTTAAGACCTTCCAACAGCCATGTTTCGTGCTTTCAGCATTGTTTGAGAAGGAGTATTTTTCTTCGTGTTTTTAAAATTTCCACCCTCTAAGAAAGCATATAGGTTTATCATTGCTTGTTGGGTTTTGTTTTCTTTTGTTTCTCATTTGCTAATTCTCTCTTGCCAAACCTCCTCTAGTGTCAGATTTTTTAATGCTTCTATCTTTCCTTGCATCTGCTGTTTGCTGACAGAGAACAGGCAGGCTTTGTTTTTGAGGGGTTGGGGTGTTGGTGTGGTTGATTACAATACAGCATTAACATTAGTCAAATTAATTTGATAGTAGCAGATTTCTATGAAAAAGCCCCAAACCCTCCTCCCTTCTCGTTTAGTGGTCCTACTGACAAAATATGCTAGAGAATTCTTCTGTGTGGTTTAAAATATCACATACTTTCCAGTGACCCATAATTTAAAGAAGCCTCGTTTAGTGCTGAATTCTAAAAAACCACAATTGTTTTACCTAGTGGGCTTTTTGAGGGAGGGAATTGCGTTGGTTGCCTTGGTTCTTCTGTTAAGACTTGATGTTTTCATTCAAATGCTGTTTCCTGAATGGTTGTATTAGCAAGTGTGACACTGGGTAATGATTCTGTCCTGAGTTAGCTAACACTTAAAGCATTGTTTGTTTTTTTTCTTAGGTTTTGAGATTTTTTTTTTTTAGACTATGGTAAGTGGAGATCCTTAAAAATGGATGTCAACTGAGAAAAACTGAATGAGCAAAGATCCTTAGTCATATCCACAGAGTGAGCTGCTAAAGATCATGGTCTTGGAAGTCAAACCTAGGAATATTTGCTTCAAACTCAGTTGCAGTCAGCATAAAAAGGATAACTGGAGCTCTTGCTCAGTTGTAAGGTGACAGTGAGCGACCAATAAAATATGGCTGTGGGGGAAAAAGCAGGGTATAAGGCAGGGTATTTCCACGAAAAGTAAGGAAATTCCAGTTTCCTGGTACCTGATGCAAGTGGGAGGTTAGCTGGATCACTAGAATATAGTGCAGAATTCTGGTTGTTGCTTTTAAAGGAAAGTTACGTGAGTTAGAGTAAATGTATAGGAGTCCTCTAACAGGATTAAAGGGACAGGAAGGGCAGACATACAAAAGACCACTAGAAGAGTATGACTTTTTTAAAGCCAGTGGAATCAGATCTGAAGCAGAGGAGGTGTGTTCTCTGCTAATAAATTGGGGTGTAAGCAGCAGGAGAGAAAAAAAAGAGAAAAGGGTATTTAGCTCCTAGACAACATTAGCACACAAACAGATAGGCGTTACTTGTTGGAATTTTAGTGAACTTACTACCCTGATCATGTTTCCTCTTGTGATTTCTTAAAGAACCAGGAGTTTGTTCAGGTAAGTCAAGTGGAACTTAGTAGCGTACTGCAAGTAAGTTGTTATTAGTAGAGCACTACTATGTCAAAATTTCTAGTATTAAGAGATTTCCTAAAGAAATGTAAGTCAGTATCTTTCTGATGTTCCTTAATCTGGTTTCTTCTGAGGCCATGGGGTTCGTGGGCTGAGTTCCTAGTGTAGTGTCGGAGTGGTTCCTGCTTTGTGAAGTTGGTTCTTGTAGAGGTGATCATGATGACCAACACTGAAATTAACTCACTTGGTTGGAACATGGTTCTAGTAAAACCAAGGTTGCAGGTTTGGTCCTTTTATGGGCTGTTTACTAGTGTTGGACTTGATGATCCTTGGGGGTCTCTTCCAACTCAGAATATTCTGTTATCCTGTGATATCAGGATTATCCTGTGATATCCTGTTATCTCAGACTCCATTTGCTGAGCACTGATGGTTCATTTTAGCCTCTGAAATTTGGGTGGGTAACTGGTACAGGTGGGGTGGAATTAGACTCCTTATAACCTTCTTGGCCTCTTTTGACCACATTTATTTTTAAGCTTTTTTGTTTTCTGTCATGTGTTATCACGTGTGGGTGTGCGTGTCCCCATTTTAGCATATTCCTTTCTTCCTCTTGAGTTTCCCTCTAGTAATTGGGAAGGGGCTGTGACGAAGAAAAGGAATCCCAGGCCCTGGCTCGAGAGGACTGAAGGATATATGCAAGCTAATGTAGAGTTTGACAAAGGACTGTGTGCTAAGAAAGAAATTAGGATTTTTAGATCATTTGCTTCTGCAGTGTGTGATGGAGATTGATGTCAGGCTATACTGTATTTTATGCTGGTCTGTTTGGAGGCACATGCATGCATGGAGTTATACAGAGAGAATTATATGGTGTGTTTGTACTGTACACTGTCAGGCAGTTTTTGTTTTAGTACCAGCCTCTGTTGTGCTGTGGGGGGAGATGTGGGATGAAGGAACAGAGTAGCTGCCCTGGTTGGGGAGTGCATGTGGTATTTTGGCTAGGCCTGCCTCCTGTGGGCCCATGCTGCTGTAACATCACTGGTTTGTTCACCAACTTCAGCTCTTCTAAACATTCTTAGGTACATTTTCCATACTGCTGGTCTCTCAGTTTTGGGCTCTGCCATGCTTGAGGTATCAGGTACTTCTTGCTGTTGTTAATACTGATTAAAGGGCTGTGTAATGGTGCTGTAAACTGATGAATTTGAGTAAAGTCGTGCCTAGGTGCATGTACACAAGATGTCTGTACACCGTAGACATATGTGCATGCTTGGTGCATTCCAGGTGTCCATAGGCATCACACATGCAAGAGGAATTGTCTGACTGAAAGAGCTTGCAGTTATATTAGTCTGTTCAGAATAGTTGGGTTGGTCCTGAGCATATACTGTGGGTTCAAGTGCTAGAGAAATTGGTTAGAGGGAACAGATATTCAGGCTGCAGTATTACCTTTAGCTTTCTTCTTCAGTGTTGCAAGACTACTGCAGCAAGAACTAGTGCATATGTGTGAAAACAGTGCTGCGTGCATGAGTGCAGCTATTTAGCTTTGCATGAAGGTTGTCTGGTGCAAAGGGGAAGAAGATTGGAGCTGTTGTTTTTACTTTCAATAAGTGCTTGTTCTAATTCACTTTTAAATTTTTCTTCATGGAGTGAGTTTTGTTGCTGTAAAGTGGATGTGTACTTAGCAGACAACCAGAGTTTCCAAAGGACAATCCTAGGGGACCCAAAACTTTGTAAATGCCAAGTTGGATTCATTAGAGGTGGTGTGGCTGATGCTGCAGCTCCAGGGAAGGCAAAAATTCTGTAAAGCTGAAGGAAGATTTCCTGGAAGGAGGCCTTTAGGGACCACAAAAATTGTTGACTGTGTGTATAGCAAACCCTCAGCTTTTAATGTTGAGATTATGGCTACTGTGTGGCAAAGCATCCTGTTAACCGTACACTTGTAAATTAATCTGCTATCTGGCTTTTCTGCGTAACAACCACCACAGACCTGTAACCAAAAGTGATGTTTGTTAGTTGTATAACCCAGTTATTTACTTGTCCTCTTGTAACATACAAACCTGTTTTAGGTTTGGTTGGACTCTTTCACTGCCAGGCTTTTTATAGGGCCAGGGAGGTGGTGTCATTTGTATTTCATTCAGTCCAAGCGCCTGGTGCGTTCATCTGGGGAAACACATAGGAGAACTGCCTGTTCTAACCTAGCACAGATGAGTCTTAAAGTCCCATGTTTCAAAATTTTATGGATTATGTGCCTTCCATGCTTCAAACTATTTCAGAATGCTGGGAATGTAGGAACCTTTAAAAAAGTGCTTTGTGGCAAGACTTCCTTTTTCTTTTTGCACCTCGGTTTTGGCATATTGGTCTGATTTTGATGATTAGGTCATGACTAGAAATAGTTCTTTTTCAGTAAAGGCCATTTTAAATGTTTCCTTCTTTTAAAATAAAATCTCCAAACAACTAAAAATGTTCCTCTGAAACAGCAGCATCTGTCTCTCATCTCACACACTATTTCTTCTGTCTTTTCCTGATACGTTACCTTAGCATACCCTCATCAAGCAAAGGAAAACCTAGCACTGGGAGTGAGATCCTGACACAGTGACCTCGTTCTGAGCATTACCTTCTTTGTCGATGGTAGCAGAAGCTGAAGCAGCTCTGCTGGCCCTCGGCACTTGGAGCAGTTTGACATTTTCTGTCTGGCATGGTTTCAGAGATCACTTTGTTTTAAGCCCAAATGGTGAATGGGATAATGAAAAATAAGCTTACAAGAACTTGTCCACTGCTTCTAATTTTTTGATTAACAGTTCACAGCAGCACAACTTTGATTTAGTGTACAGCAGGGCTGCTTGTTACATTTAGATCTGCAGCATTCTTCAGAACTGACAAAGGAGAGTAAATCTTTCCTTTTAATCAACAGACCTAAAACTGGTAAGTGTCATGATAAATAGTGAATAGTTTAAGAAAATACTGCTCTGTGTAAGTATCTGCCCACATATGTCTGTGCATTTATGTTTCTGTGTATAGGGAAAGTTGTGTGTTACATCAAGGAGATATTTTAGGGTTGGTTTTTTTAATCTTGACTAGAGGGTTAAAGCTTTAACTTGTCTTTGCTAATGCATGTAAACAGCTTTCTTGTCCACTTAATGAGAAGGCTGGCTTGTTATCCTGTACAATGCAGCTGGGCACTGTTCCAGAAGCATAGGCACTTCATTTCAAAGACAAAGAAGCCAGCGCAGATACAGGGAGAAACCTGGAACATTGCGCTGTGGATTTTTTCAGAGCGATGACTCATTTCAGTTCACAAAGGATTCTGGGCAGGGTAGTGAGAAGTCAGGTTGGCTGATCCATTCCTATGACTTCACTTTGCAGAGAGCCAGGGAGAAGAGGAGTGACACTGCAGAATCCTGAGGCACTGCAGTGGAGAGGTGCTTTGCAAAGACTGTGAGTGCCTTCGGAACAGGGGGTGGTATCAGAACGTGATTTCAGCCATTCCATGGAAACAGGGCAAAGAGAGAGATGTTTTCAAAGCACTGTGTGGGAGTTATATTTGTAGTCCCTTTTAGATTCTCCTCCACCTCCTCTGTAATTTCTTAACCATTTATTTCTCATGCTTATGTGAGAATTGCATGAAATAGTGTTCCTTTCACTGGACCTGCATAGATAACTGAATTTTTTTCTTCAGTATGCCCCTATTTCCTGCTTTAAGAGGTGGGTGTTCAGCATATTAATGCCTAAAAGCATGCTTTGTTTTTCTTCTTTCAGGTCCTGTGGCACTGACCTATGCTGCATTCAGTCAGCTTCCACAGTGATATAAAGCCCCAATATGCACATTGTTGTTACATCACAGCTTGTCTGGATACTGTACTGGAGCATGGAACCAGACCATAGGGGTTCAGGTAAGTCCCCCTTTTTTAACATATTGTGTGCCAGGAATATAGACATGGACATTTATTAAAAAATGCATTTGAAAAATATTGTTTGGGGAAACACATTCTAAAGCACACAATATATTAAAAAAACACAGTCCCCCCCCACCTCCTTCCCAGGATAAGCAATGCTACAGAAATGTCAACTGAATCCTCTGGGAAAGTTCCATGCTCCAGCAGAAACTTTTTATGATCATAGTTGTAACACGTGCTGGGATATCACTTTGGATCAGGAGGCAGCTGGCCACAGGACATGTACAAAGAAAAGGAAAATTAAATCCCAGGAAATACACGGGATGAGTTCACGTAAGATGAGTCTGCTGACTGTGGATAATTTAGTACCTGTTTCTGAATGTTAGTGCCACTTGGTGAACTTGGAAATCATGATTTTAGCTGGGTCTGAATGATTAAAAAGATGAATTTACACAGGTGACGTTAATAACTAGTAAGGAACTAGAACTCTGTTTAGGTTTGTTATATTGGTTGCACTAAGTTTGATATGTTTTCTTCGGGCTGTGTAGATTCAGAGTGGTCACATTCTTGGAAATGTTCGTTATTTATTTTGGTGGGTGTGCAATTCAGAGATGCAGAAGGAACTTACTGGTTAGTGAATGAATGTGTTACTGCATTTGTTGAGCCTTTGTTTAAGCTGCTCTTAAAGAGGAATAAATGGAAAAATCTTTAATGTTTTTGTTGTTGTTATCAGTTGTCTAATATGTGCAGCTGTCCAGTAAACACAACCTGCAGCTTTTTTCATAAAATACTCCAAGAACTGTAGCTTAAAAGGATATAGGCTGTGTCTGGAAACAGCACAAGCAACATTTCTTCTAATTTTTTGTTTCTGATTTTGCCAGTGAAGTGGGATCTTTTCTGTGTTAGCATGCTAGTGCAGATTCAAGGTATTTCACAGTAGTCTGGTTAATACCAAAGAAATCTGCATATTTTTCTTGTTCACTCCTGTTGTTCAGTCAAATGGGAATGTCTAACTTAAAATGGCAATTAGATGTCCGTGTTGTGAATTCACATCAGAATAGGTTTGTTCCATCTATGTAAGTATTCTTTAATTAGCATAATTCAGTCAAGTTGGGGTTTGGCGCAAAAAGGGATAATTGTGCAACCCAGGCCAGACATGTAACTTCTTTAGTATCTGTCCCTTCATTAAGTAAATCTGAAAGTGTCCTTTTTCTAGAAGAGACGTTTTGCTTTCATTATTCTTTGGAAAAAAATGGTAATATTCTAGGCCTTCTTTTGCCCATTACAATTAGTTTTGTTTGAAAATGACCTTTCTGCAGTTCTTCCCAGGGTGAAATCATGGGCAAGTGTTGATCAGAACAGGCTGTTGGCAAGAAAATTTTTGTAGGGGATTTCTGTTGCAATCACCACTATAATAATGAGATGCCATGAAGTTACTGTGCTTTAGCTCAATGTTTTGTGATTAATAATGTAGTTCTGTAAGCAGCAAAAGTAGTGAAGTCAGATTTCCCTTGACAAGTGTTTTTTGACTGGATTCTGTCCTATGTAGTGGGAGGTGGCTATGCCTGAAGCTTTGTATAGATGTAATGTGTAGCAAACACTTGTTTTAGAATCACTACTCTTGTCTAGTGAGGCTCAGTCTCCCTGACACATACAAACACTCAGATTGTGATTGTGCAAGCCTCGTTTTCTGTGGAAACCAGGCTTAAAATTATGTTTCAAGGTTGTCTTGAGCCATCAGAAACAAAAGATCAAAAAGGTGTTGAGAGTCTGAAGAAGTGAAACTGGGTTTTGACTTCTTGTACTTTAGAGGATGCAGAGTATCAATCAGAGGGTCTCCTCCCTATTTCAGAGGAATAAGGTGTATAAATTCTAATGTAGTATGATTTTGCACTGTAATTTCTTTAATTCATTCACAATGGTTGTACTGAATTGGTTCCATTTGTAAGTCAAGAGGTGATTTTAAAAGTAATCTTTATGCAAAGTTCATGAGACAAAGAGTTTGACTTCCTGGTCACTTCTTTCCAGCAGTAGAATCACTAATAAAAATTGTCATCGGTATGTAGTTGACAGTTTAATTGCCGATACGTGGTGCAGAATGTAGTCTGCCTCATTTCCTCCCAAAATGGTGTTACCCAGACTTTCAGAGAACAGACACACTAGAATCACTGGCACAGGAAAATTCTGGCTGGTATGGGTTCAGGATGTGGGAATTTTTATTCCCAGCTATGTAAGACTGTCAGTTTCTCATCTGTATGTTAAGGATAGTTATGGTTCCCAGTTTTTCAGAATGTTTGAAAACCACTGAAGTGCTATGTAAGAGTTAAGTGTTTATTTTATGTGCTACATAATCTTTTGTTCTAAGTAATAAAAATAATTCTTCCTCCCAGGCTAGCGATACAAATCCCCAATGCATAAATGAGTACAATTCCCATTCACTGTTGCTTATGTGCTTAGACATTCTTTGCAATTGAATGTCACTTAATACAAGAAGTCTAGAAAACTTTTTTTAAAAAAATTATTTAGAGAGAGGTTTGGAAAGACATTGCAGAAACAGAGCTGAAGCTATATATATACGTATGTATCTCATATTTAAACAAAACATGCAGTCAGCTGGTGAAAACTGCTCTCTGAGCTCCAGTTTTCATTTAATTGGGAACACAAACAGGAAAGTTGAGGCTAGTAATTTGATTTCAAAAGAAAGCTGCTTGAGACAAGCATTAGTCAGAGCTAATAGGAGCCATATGCTAGATGTTTTATGTAAGTGATGTGGTCTTCAAAAATTAGGAAAAGCATATTTGCTCTTTTTTTAAGCAGATCTTTCCTGAAGAAGTTTTAGTAAACCTTTTGTTGAACAGCCTAACAGTATTTATGTGTGTAATTGATGTTAATATATTATATTATCTCGTAGGTGCAAGATATTTGCTGTTATTGCACATCAAAGAAGTTTTTTGACTTAACTGTAACCACAGAGTGTGTGTGATTTCCCAGAGCCACAGGACAGTCAAGATAAAATCTGCAAATTAGAGCTTCCATGAGTGAGGGGAGTTTGGCTTCCTATCACTAGGTCTGCTCAGAATATTTGCTAGACTTCTTAAGCAAGAGCTAGTAACTATCTCGAGCAGACAGTTACGAACAACAAGCTGTGGAGATCATTCTATCACAACAGAGGTGGAACAGCAGTTTCCTTGTTATCATGAAGGTTGAAGAGCACTCAGTGGAAAAGAAGGCGGCTTAACTCATGATACTCCCTTACAAACCAGAAATGCCCTCATATAAACCAGTGTTTGTTAAACATTTCTATTTAATTTAAAGCCATTTACATTATGATTTTATGGGCAATTATAATAATCTTTGTAGTTAATTAAATGGTTGTCAAACTCCCAAATATTTGCAAGCAGGATGTGTGTTACCCTGGTATACTAACTATGACGTGCTGTGCTAGAAATTGTGTTAACATTAAGGAATCAATACTGAATGTTTTGTATTGAGGAGTTATGTGAAGTGGAAATTCCTGGATTGTTCCTGGTGACAGGAGTCCTTCTGGCAGGGGGTCAAATTCAGCGCAGACTGAATGTTTTCTGCTCACTGACCTAGGAAGCAATTCCATGCTGAAGGCCCACTTTAAAAGGAAGAATTGTGCGAAGTTACTAAAATCAGGCAAATTTTATTATTTTTTAGCTTTTACTTAGCCAGTTTTAAGTTAACTAGTCCCAACTGGAAGCAATCTCGGGAGTGGATCTCTGCAGGCTCTTGGCAGTCAGGGAAGAGGGATGGGCTCCTCCTGGGCATGAACAGAGCAGTTGGTTTCTGAGTTCTTGTCCAAGCATCCCTCTGGGGGCAGCTGCAAGGCTGCAGAGTGAAGCTTCAGGTGTGAAACTCCTTGAGTCCCTTTCCTGCTTCAGGAAGCTGGTTACAGTATTAAGGCCCATCCTTTACATCCTAAAAGTATCGTTCTGGTTAGCTGTGAATGGATCATT
>WEKY01028555.1:63110-79149 GCA_013390045.1 Picathartes gymnocephalus | reverse complement strand
AAAAAAATTCCACCACTCCCCCCCTCCTCTCTCTCCCTCTCTCTGGATGTAGCTTAAAGCTACAGGACCCATTTCTGGGGAAAAAAAAAAAAAAAAAAGGAAAAAAAAACCCAAAAAAAACAAAAAAAAAAAACAAAAAAAACCAAAAAAAAAACCCCACAAAAAACAAACAAACAAAAACCACCACAACCACCAACAACAAAAAACACCCAAAAAAAATCAAAACAAAACAAAACAAAAACCAGGTGATGGGAATACCAGCATCATGAAGTCACCCTAGGACACAGTGCTACAGACTGAGGGTAGCGTGGCTATAAAACGGCCCAGTGGAAAACGACCTGGGGGTGCTGGCCAGCAGCTGACTGAACGTGAGCCAGCTGTGCCCAGGTGGCCAAGAAGACCAATAGTCTTTTGTCCCTTACCAAGGACAGTGTGTCCTTCAGGACTAGGGAAGTGATTGTCCCTCTTGTACTCGGCACTGGTGAGGCTGCACCTCGAATCTTGTGTTCAGTTTTGGGCCCCTCTGTAAAAGACAGACATTGAGGTGCTGGAGTCTCTCCAGAGAAAAGTCTAAAAAGTCCTGTGAGGAGTAGCTGAGGGAGCTGGGGCTGTTTAGCCTGGAGAAGAGGAGGTTCAGGGGACATCTCACTTTCTACAGCTACCCAAAAAGACTTTGTAGCCAGGTGGGTGTTGACATCTTCTCACAAGGAACAAGTGACAGGACAAGACAAAACAGCCTCAAGCTGCACTGGGGCAATCTCAGGTTGCAAATCAAGAATAATTTTCCACTGGAAGGGTGGTCAGGTATTGAAATGGACTGCCCACAGAGGTGGTAGAGTCACCATTCCTGGAAGTATTCAAGAAATGACTGCATGTGGTAGTTAGGGCTGTGTTTTTGTTGACATGGTGTTGTTTGGTCAAACGTTGGAACTAATGTTCTTGGAGGTTTTTCCAATCTTTATGATGCTATGATTCTATGAAGTTGACCTATTGGATTGTTTTTTAAATAAGCTATGCAGCAATGTAATAAAAGATAGTTTGCCAAGTATTTCCAGAAAAAAGGAAAAAAAGAATATACTGAATAAATGAGTGAAAAAGCAAACTGAAATTCACTCTGTAAATTGTTTACTATGAATAGTTCACCCAAATAAGCCAAAGTATGTAAGAATGATCAAAGAAAAATTTTCAACACTATGTAAAACTGATGAGGATTGGGGTTTTAGGTAGTTTCTACCAGAACAAACATAAATCTCTGTCTTTCTTAGCAGCAAAATTCATTGGTCCTATCTGCATAAGTTTATGAAGAATTTAATTTTATCTTAAGTGATTAAATCCTACTTAGTTATGGAAAACCTCTTGTGAAACTGATCTTAAAGAAAGTGGAATATGAATTATCCTAAAGGATAGGACCCGCTAAATAAGTTGGGGTTTTTTTTGCGATCTCAAGTGGTATACCATTGCCTCTCATTTTGAATGCACCCAGCTTCTCAAGAAGTAACTAGTATATATACAAAAATCTGAGAATGTATTAGGAATTACAAAGTAAAATCTGAAGTTCTGTTCAGTAGCTGTTGAAATTGATACAGTTCAATATAAAGAAAATGTCATATTTGATTCTGAATTATAATTGAATTTAATTTTTATAATGTGAATAATGTTTCTTTAGCTGACTTCCTAATACTTCAGTTTTATTATCTTATCAGCTGAACCAGAGAGAGTTTTTCAGGATAAGTTAATTGCAAAAATTATTTATATTGAAATCTTGTTTGTTTTAATTCCATAATTAATTCTTGGAAATTTCTGTGCAATACAATAATTTGCATCTAAAGCAAGATAATGCAACACAAAGAACATAAAGATTTTTGAAAAATGAAAAATTAAAAGCTGATGTAACCAACAGAATATTTTTCTTATAAGCTTCTGGATGGCTTAAACCCATACACTAGTCCTGAACATTAGATTACCAATGCTTACGTGAATGATCTACTCAATATCAATGGAGTTATTAATATGTACAAAGAGATTTACTGTAATAATTCTCTAAATATTGGCTTTAGCCAAAAATGTGTACACATTAGTTTCTATTTTCAAAAGACTCCTAAAAAAAACCCCATAAATAACAAAAATAACCAATAAAGCTTGCCCTAGAAATGACATAGACTACCAGAGCTATTAGTTCTCCATCATTTCTATAAAATTTCTAATGTTCTTATTTTCACGTGTTTAATTTTGACTTCCTGGTTTTACAACACATACTGCAAAATCCCTCTTTACCTTCCCATCCAAAGCAGATAAAGGGGATTTCCCTTTGAGCCTGTACCTCTTCACTTGTAGCAGAAATTATTGTAGAGCAATTCATTCTTACAACTAATATATGGATGTTTCAGTAACAGATATTACACCATACATTGCATACTGTGAAAAATGGTAGAAGAGTACCACCTTGCCCAATGTTTCCTTAGCATTTTTTGTAAATGCCCAGATCAATGCACTGTGGATAATGGTATTATTTTTTTCCAATCAGTACGATATTCCAAAACTGGGATGTTGTCTTTACCTCAGTTTCCTTGTCTGCACATTAATGCTAAAATGATTTTCCTGGCACCTGAAGAAGCTGAGACTGTAATTATTCAATGTTTGTAAAGTGTTATATACTTTAAACGTCAAGTATTGCTAAGGACTATTAACTATCCACAATTCAAAAGTTTGATTAACAAATCTCTAAAGGTCCTATTAATTTGCCTGTTTCAGTGTTACTGAATCATAAAACTGTCTTAACCATGCATCAAAAAGTGTATTTAGAGAGTAGATTCCCAAACTGAACAGACTTTTTATCATACTGAGAAATTAGAGAAATTTACATTTAACTCCTGGAAGTTGTCCAAGTCTTCAAAAACCTACCTATCCAGATTTAGCTTATCTAGAGATAATATAAAAATAATCTGATTAAATGCCCCAAGTGGATTATAGTGTAGGAAAGAATCTGTTTGCTGGTGCAAGGTCCTGTTTCAAGCATTTTATTCTAGTTTATCCCCACACTGGATATTATCCCTCCACAAAGATCTTTGCTGACTCCCAATGCTGACTGCAGTCATTCATTGCCCATCACCAGTCTGCTAACACAGCAATCAGTGAAAGCAAGGACTTGAAAGCAACACTGATTAAGAGTATGAAAATAGTATTTATCAGGTGCATATGGAAAACGGTAATTTTTTACAGTGGCTTTGCTATAGGTCCATGATTTCTGTTAGGAGTCTCACACCGCATTGCTGCAAAATGCAGTTTAGGACTCAAAGTATTTGTCACCTCCTTCAACAGTTTGGTGTACAATCCAGATCAATTGCTGTAGTGCTCTTTATAAAAAGAGAAAAATTTTTCAATAATATTTTAAAGTCACTTTGCAGAATGCCTGAAAAATGAGGAGAAGATTTGAGTCTAATAAATTGATCTAGGTTGAAAGGTCTGAAGAAATGTAAAGAGAGAGAGAGAAAATTATTTTGGACAGACATTGCATTTTCTGGATATGGAAAAAGAGAGAAAAGGTCCAATGAACATCTTCAATGTCCCTCTTTGATAATTAATCTAACTTTCCACAGAGCTGTGAGGATTAACACAATTTTAAGGGACACACAAATTAATAGATTATTTTTTGTTGTAGTATTTGTTTCTTTAAAACCAAAAGAAACTCTACATTAAATTAAAGGACAAAAGGGCATTAGTATCCTCTCAGGAGGATAAGGTCTAGAAGCTTAGTCTATCATTCCTAAGCAATTAACCTAGGGGCTAAATAATAATGGTAGGAAGCATTTATGTTATTTTCAACTTTGAAATAACTGTATGATGACAGATTATCAAATTGCATTTGTGATTATTTTTACTGCAGTTATAAGTTTGGAGATAAGAGTTTTATATGGGCAAGTCTTTATTGGACACATATTACAGCATGCTAGCACTGAAAATATATCTGTTCATTATTTGAGGCCTTAATGCCATAAAATATTTGCATAACTTGCATCATTGTAGCACTTAGAATTCTCAACAAATGTTTTTTTCTCCTTTTGAGTTAGACTTCTTGGTAAGACAGGATATAACTTAGTCCCTGTAGTAAAACGATGACATTAAATGAAGACTAAGAGAGGCTGTGAAGACAGATATTTCATTACATTCTTTGTACATGGAATAAATGGGAAAATTGAGACTGTTCATACTTTAAAATTTGCTCCTTTAAATGTTTCTAAAGGTTTACAGCAAGCACCAATATTAGATAGCAAAAATATTTATTTTAGCTTACTGTGATCCTGGTATCTAAAGAAACAGTGTCTGGCAGTATAGAATTGCCCCACATCAATTCATTGTGGAAATGCATATTGTGGTTTTGTTATTTGGGATTTTTTTGTGGTTTTGGTTTGGGATTTTGGTGGGTTTTTTTGTTTTGTTGGGTTTTTTTGTTGTTGGTTTTGTTGTTCTTGTTCTTGTTGTTTTGTTTTGTTTTGTTTTGGTTGATTTTCTTCTTTGTGGGGTTTTTTGTTTTTTTTTGTTGTTATTGTTTGGTTTTTTTGTTTTTTGTTTTTTGGTTTTTGTTGTTTATTTTTTGGTTTGGTTTGGGTTGGGTTTTTTTGGGTTTTTTTTTCATGGTTTTTTTGGTATGTTTTTTTTGTGAGGTTGCATGTTTCCTTGTGGTTCTGGGTTTTTTTTTTTTAAAAAGAGTCCTCTCAGATTTTGTCTAGCCCACAGATTCCAGAATTAGGGATCATGACTACATACAGGATCCCAGCAGTTAGAAGGGGACCACATGCCTGGAAGAAATCTTACTGTTCACTACAGTATGCATGTTCTTTTAAGTTTAGGTTCAGACACCAAATCACCTGTATTCACAGACAAAAAAGTGTTATAGATTGTTGTATTTTCTTGTTTTAGAGGTAATCAGAATGGTCAGATAGCGTTATTTAGGAGGAACTATTGTGTTTCTAATTAACATCGTATTTTAATCTTCATTAATGTCAAGCACAGAAAAATCATAAGTTACATTGGTATAAAAATGTTGACAGATGTGACTGCGTGTATGGTAAGCAGTCTTCTCTGGAAATGTTCAAAACCCACCTGATCGCACTCCTGTGCAGCTTGCTCTAGGTGAACCTGCTTCAGTAGGGTGTCTGGACTAGGTGATCTCCAGTGGTCCCTTCCGACCCCATCTATTCTGTGAGTCCCTAATTCCCTGAGATAAGTACAGCTACTGAAAAAAATTGAACAAATACTATGTTTTACATATTTTATAATCAAGAGAGTATAAAGACCAGGCAAGGTAATATTTTAAAGTGGTGCCTACAGCAAATCACCATATGAATCAATTTCTGTTATGTCTTTATACATTAGGGCAGCCACTTATCCCACTTTTGCTGAATTTGAATATTCTTTTTCTATAAAGAGCGACCAAACTTCTGTAAATTTTTGAGCCTTCTCACAAAACAAACCTGCATTGTTGTGCTATGCTAAGACTGCCCAAAATCAGGTAACCAAGTGAATAACAGAGCCACAGAATAAGAGTGAAATTAAAGTGAAATAGGAAAAAAAATCAAAACATTCCAGCATTTTATCTCAATATGCAATTCATCTTCTGACTACCCTTGAAAGAAAGTATGTCAAGAAACACCCTGAAGACAATGTCAATAACAGCAAAATTGGTTGCATTAATTTATGGGCATGAGGACAATGGAACATTTCATGAATTGCTTTAACTTTCTTTCTCCAAATAATGTTTCAGCTGGGGATTGATAGTTGACAGCTGTGTTCACTGATAGGTAACCTTGTTGCAAGAAAGATGTTCTTCTTCACTGGGCTTGTCTCTGCTATGTAATTTTTTTTCCTCCTTAGAGCCAACAGAGCTATTGTTACGTTTTAAAATATTTCTATCATGTATTTCTTCTTTGAAATAATTAATTTTTTCTTTGCACTACTTGGCTGATAACATGTCATAATGTAGGCTGCCAAGTGCCAAACGACTCTCAGATTCATTCAAGCATTCAAAGCAAGAAAAACCATTCATCTAGATAAGATCTTATCTGACAAATCAAGCTCAAGAAATCTCAGTATAATTATATGGTGTTAATGAAGGCCATGTATACAGACAGTTCTCAATATTAACCTCTGTGTTAGTCTATCAACAGCAATGTGAAACAGTAATTTTAAGTTAAAACATGTAGGTAGAATTTTTTAAGGAACTCAACAACTCTCTCCCACGGAAACACTTTATAAGAGAAATTTTAGTCTTTTGCGAAGGATTACTAAGCCGTACTTTCCACAGAGATATTGTTATTACACTACCGTTAGCCCACTCTTCTGGACAGATATTTGTTTAAAACTAATGAACAGGCATTTTTTAAAATACAAGGACTACTACTGGTTACAGAATAACAATATAGGATTTGTTGTCATTTGTGTTTTTCAAAAATCTGTATTTAGAAGAGGGTAAGCTTGCTCTTTAACAATTGCTGTCAGCAACATGTTGGGAAATATTTCTAAAGATGAGTGCAGCACTATGTGATTATCCTGTGTGATTATAATGTTTATTGATTGATCTCAAATTATTCATTTATTTATTTATACTTCAAGGGTCAATATTACTTATCTTTTTAATAAAACCCTACAACTAGTCAAAACAATTCAGTCAGACAACGCTGGTCTGCTTGTTTTGATAAAGATTGAATGACAAAAATTGAAACATTTAACAATAATTTTTGCATTGCAACAATTTCAGAAAAAAAGTTTTTCATATGTAAATTTCTACTTGCCGAAAGCTAGACTTTTTCTCCAGAATGTACAATAATGTAAAATTTAAAGATTTCAGATAAGATCCAATAGAATTGAGTTCAAATCTCTATAAGACACTGGCTATCACAGTATATGAATTTCCTGTTAACAAACTTGTGGTTACAGTTACCAAAGTGTACGTGTGTTTTTCCCTAACTTTTTTTGTGTTTGTCCCCAGAGTTCACAATTTTGCTCAAAAAATCTCAACCATTGTTGCCCAACAAAATGATCATTTATAGTGCTTTTATCTGTTGGGGATTTTTTTCTCTTTTTTTACTATTTCTTTGTTACTGAAGACCTATTTAAAAATAGTTTATGGTTATCTTCCTGGTCAGAACAAGAGCCTGTTTTATTAAACTGCATTAGAACATAGAAGAGTCTGGGTGGAACCATATGGCAAAAAGCAATGAAGTTGTAGAACTTCGCTAAATGGCATCAAGAAATACTGCACTTGAGAATAACCAATCACCTTTTACCTGAACTATAAATAAAGAGCATTTACCAATTAGTCAAGGGTTTGTAGACCTTGGCCAGAACAATGGTTTGGCCTCAGCCATCTACAGAAAGCATTCCAATGTTTATACAAAGTAGTATAAATGTTAATTCTCTGTCATCAGCAGAGGAAAGGGGCAAAGGTCTTTTTCTACCCTCCAAGGTATCCTGTGATATCATTTTTCTGTGTGTGGGCAAAGAGAAAAGGGAGACAGCAAGGCAAAGAGCAGAGACAGTGTCCCCATGAAGGGGCTTAACCCAGTGATCCTGAACAGGCTGCTCAGAAAAGTCAACAGTAACCAGTTTCAACAAGCCCAAAGTGAGGAACAAACCCAAACTTGGTTAAAGCAGGGCAACAATCAAGGCAGCCAGTCAAGTCAGCAGGTCAGTGTTAGCAAGACACGCAGCCAAGTGTAGGTACACCTGCAGTATAGATCAGGCAAGGGCAAGGCTGTGAACTTAAATCCAATTCTGAAATGAAGGATGGGGGAATGCAATTAATGCTTCTCACACAGCTCTTTTCCCAGCAGTCTGACCTAAGGTTACAGCAGCACCATACTGGAGCTGATCTGGCATACAGACTGCCAAAATTCTAGACCGTGAAAGAGGTTGCAAAGTCTATTGGTGTCCTGAAGGCATGAATAGTGAATATAAATTCCCTTTCTTAAAAAGAAAACAAACAAAATTTTTTTTTCTCATTGTGTGGTGGGTTATTTTAACTTAAAAGTTCAAAGATTTTTTTAGTCTTACTTTTTAAGTAACACCTCTTTAGTTTCTAGGGTTTTTGTTTTTTTTTTTAACAGATACATATAATAATCCCATCTGTCTTCTTTTTTTCCTTATTGAAGAACCCTAGTTTATGCAGTCCTTCTTTACATTTAAGCTCTTCTGTAATTATGAACATCTTGTATTTTCTTCCTGCACTATTTTTGTTCTTCTGTATCCTTTTTTTTTTTAGGGGCAGGAAAATCTTTATTTTAATTGGTAGACAAAATGTGAATCCACTTAGATTTATGCAGTGAGGTAATTATGACTTCTGTTTTGTTCCTTTCCTAATGATTCTAATTGTATTTTTAATCATTGCTCAGCTTCAAGCTGATGTTTGGGGTTGAGGTTTTTTTGTTTTTCTGGTTTTTTTTTTTTTTAATAAAGTGATATGAAATGATTGAAAATAATTGTAGACATTAAATTTCTGTTGTTCTTCATGCGTACTTTTCTCACCTCAGCACGAAATTTTGTCTGCCATTATATTTACCAGACACAGCAGTGCAAGATCCTTCTGCAACTCTCTCAGTAATCACACATTATCAGAAAGCTTTGTCTCTTAACTATTCATCAGCTGAATACATTGACCAGCAGAAGTCTTTGAGGAAATGACTCTGAAATTTCATTGTTTATTCTCCTTGAATCCAGCAGACTAGACGGTATAACTAGTCCTTTGTTGCCTTTTCTTTTTTTTTTTTTTTTTATGGAGTTTTAAATCCATCTTTGCACTTTTTTTTTTTTTAATGCAGTTATTAATCCATCTGTGCAACTTTCTTTTGTTACTATGAAACACTGTAGTGGCTTTTAAGAGAATATTTCCAGAAAGTTTCCTGGAATTTTATGTAGAGAAAATAATTTGTTAACAAAAAGGCATATGCTATTTGACTTCATTAAGGAAATTTAATAGATTTAACAGTCATTACTTATACCTGCAAAAATAATTTTCTCCAGTATTTAATATCTAAGTGTTCCAAGATGTTTATGGCACAGCTTTACTGCTACACTATTTTATTTGAGCACAAGATTTTGCTACAAATAAATTTTATGTCCTTGTCAATGTTCATTTTGCTCTGTGTATTTCCATATTTCAATCTAATCTTTCTTTTAACGTACAATGCCACTCTTCCACGCATACAGATTCTGCCATTAATAATGTAAATTGTCTGCTAGCATCCAAGGTAAAGCGCTGCTCTGGTTATCTTACTTCCATCATATTCTTCAATCCCTAGTATCACAATATTCTTATTTACAGTCAGGGCTTAGATCTTGACAACCAAATTCTTTATATTTCTGTAATTAACATAGAATCACTTATATATTTGGTTCTGGTGGTTTTTTGTGTACTTCGTTTCAATAGACACTTATTTATAGAGATCACTCATATCTATCACCTTTGTCAACATTACTGAGTTCTGCAAGGCTTTGTAATACTGCAGAGATTTTACTTCTTCACCCTTGAACGCCATTTGGATTTTCCTCAGTCTTTAATTTAAAACTTCCTCATAAACTATTTTATGCTTGAATTTTGTTTAGATGGAACTCACCTGTGCCCTTTATGTTATTTCAAAGGTTTCACCAGTTCGTAGTAATTTGATAGTTGGTTGCAAACGTGGCATAAAAAACATTTCTAACAGTGGAGTATGAGTTTGCCTTGCCCTTTAGAAACATTTTCACATTTTTCTCCCTGTAGTCTTCATCTGCCCAAGTGTGATTTCCCTCCCAGGTCTTACTTGTAGGCAAATGTCTTGTAGTATTTGCCACCCACCAACACTTACAATGACATCCTTGCTGGCGTCATTAGCTGAGCACACCTAATGGTGGACAATTTAATAATTTAATTATTGGGGCACCTTTTCTTTTCTAGATATCAGCTAGAATCCTGTTCTCCAAAGGGATCTATGCAACTTATGTTGCAATTTTTTCAGCTGAGGAACAAAAGAGTATTTCAACAACTGAATTGCTTTCCCAATAGGTACTAGGGAATAAGTTAAACATATTACAGATTGCAAAAATACTGAGAAATAGGAATTTAGTTGCTAGACTTCTACTAGTCTTTGGTTTTATTAAAAGGTTATTATTCTGTTGTGAATGTGAGTAGGAGGTGAGGAAGCACAGGAGAACAAATAAAGTACATATGTGTATGTAGGGTCACAGCTTTGTACATCTGTGGGAAATTTGTAAATCTACAACATAATCTACAAATATTTTCAGAATGGTAAATTAGTGAAAACATAATAGGTCAACTTCTTTTGTAAGGAGATTTTTTTTAAATATTTATCTATAATTTTAAGTAACATCCTTAAACAGTGTATGCCCTCTCCCTCCCCTTAGCTCAGAGAGCTGGCATATCTATAAAAGACATATACATACGAGGCATGTTGTCGTATTTTCTGTCAATATGGTCCCAATTTTTAGGATTTCTCTTGGAACCTGAAGTTTTAGAGTGATATTTGGATCAAGATAACAGGTACCTACAGATAAAATGAATTGTCTAGTGGAATTTGACTACCCTAGGCTGTCACAGACTTGATCTGTCATAATAGCTGTCAGAGTTGACATAAAATATACAGAAGTCTTAAGTCCCAGTGCGTCAGCTGGACACTGGATAGGATGTCACAAGTCCCCTGAAATAGCACAGCATCCCTATTTTGAGAGGACACAATCAAGTCTTCAGAACTAATTTGTTACACAAATGAAATCTCCACTAACTACAGTGACACTTCAGCAAATGCTAGGACTGAAAATGTTCATGCTCGAGTTGTGTATCCCATTCATGCAGTCACATGAGTATAATAATGCTCTAAGTTTTCTTTTCTCTTTTTTATTCCCTGTAGAAATAATATTTATAGAAAAATGGCCAGATCTGAGCATGACTTAATGTGCACTGATTTCTGAGATAGTGAGAGAATCATTCTCATAAAATGCTTCCTTTTTCCTGTTTACATGATCTAAATTTCTTATTTTCCTTATTAGCAAAAATCATATGCTTTTTTATAGTTTGGATTTTTTTTTTTTACATTGTATCTAATGCTGAATAATCTCAATATGATTCAGAAAAATTAGAAAGAGGAAGTTTGCCTTATGTCCTCTATGCTGATGTGAAAGTTTTCTCTTGATGTCGGGGGTTGGTTATGTTAATTATTGCATCTGATCAACCATGACATACAATTAATTGCAATTCTTGTAGAACATATATTTTGTCATAGCAGAATTTCTGCCCCCTGCTTTATAGATTTGCTCAAAGGACTGTGAGACTGATAATCATAGAGACATAGTATAGAACTTTTCCAGAGAAAAAGACCCCCAGTTTCACCCATTTGATTTCACTCTTGGTAATGTCTTTTATTTGATAATTCATGTCACTGCTTCAAGCATTAAAAAATCCCAACACGACAGTGAAGATTTTAATAAATTCATATTAAAATTATTCTACAAGATAGAGTACCTTCAGGACGCACAAATAATATCTTCGGGAGTAAATTCAGTATGTTGTTCAAGAAATAAAGCTCTGAATTAAGGATCCTATATATCACAAAAGACCAATTAATTAATTTTATGATTGAAGTTTCATGAAGCTTAAAAAACTCTTACTATCAAAAATAGATTATGGGATAAGAAGAATGTGTTCATAACAAATGTTACATGTTTTAAGTTTTAAATTGATGTAGTAGGGGAGAAGTGCTTTAAATGAATGCAAATTTGGTGGCTTTCATGTAAATTTGTCAGTCATTGTGGTTGTCTCAAGCCTACTTTGATTTTAAAGATTTCTGCTAACGGTGTGTTATTAGGGTTTTTTTTCTCTTTTTAATTTTTCTTTTTTGTAGCATCATCAAGATATATAACCTGAGATGTCAACACTTACTGGAGAAGAATTCCTCTTTTCCTGATGAAAAGAGATTAAAAAGATGAAAAAAATTGTCCTCTCTCCTACTGTAAAATGTACAAATTCAAAATCTAATGAAACCATAAAGGAGCATAGGAAGAATCAAGGATATTTTACAATATGATTCTCTTAGTGTTTTCTCAAAATTCCAGTTAATATTTCAGCTGAATCCCAGCTTATCCTAACTCTTTCCATGTCCTACTGAGACCTCTCAGAGATGTTAAAAAAACCACATGTACATAAATAAATAAATCTAAAATGTTTCTTCTTTGTTGTATCCATTTATTCTGTGATTTTTTACTTCCTCTTTCCCCGGGTAATTATGTGGTTCATTTAGTCTTTACATGTTTTTAAAGCTCAATTTCCTTGAAGGCTGCTTGTAACTGTTTCCTTTCTTTCCTGTGCTCACAGCCAAGCTCCTTTTATCTCCCATCCAGCAAGCTGCAGTCACTGTTTTGCAATTCATTGATTGCTGCTAGGTGGATCTCAAATCCCAGCTATCCCATTTGGCAAAGGAGAAAATGGGTAGCCATGCACCAGAAATACACTCTACTACCTCATGTGACAAAGCAACTTGTGACTTAAACCACACCAACTGTTCATCAGCTCGAGCTCCAGTCCCAGGTTTGGCCTTTTGGTGTGAAGCAGCTGAGCAGTACTGAAATCAGGGGCAAGCTCTCAAAGTCTTAGAGGTGAGATGTAGCTGCAATGTTAACACGCATGCAGAGATGAACAGAAAAGTGAGACCAAGGAGGCGTTGCAATGCAGCATCTGTTTCCCCTTTTCTAACACTACTGGATACAGAGAAAACAATAAAGGAAATAAATTATAATATTCCATTCTAAATTCATTCATGGTTTTAATGATATGTCATTTTCTCGAAAAGTTTCAGAAAAGCAAACACAACCCCTCCCACTTCCAAAAATCTTCAAATTGGTGTTTGTTTGTTTTTTTCCAGAAAAGTACCAACCTTTTCCTCTATTTGAGGAAGATTTAGAGTGGTTTTGTTTGTTTATTTGCTTTTTCCTCAGTCAAAACAACACAAAAATGCCTTTCTTTTTTGACTAGTAAAAGATCTATGGGTTCCCCATACCATGTCAAGACAAATGCATTTCAGTTTGTATGTTAAACACAGTGTGAATTCATATTATTTTCTTTTTTATTGTTTACTTATTAAATGATAAGGATAATCTGGTCAGATACTCTGGTCATAGGCTCTTTACATAGTTAATACTTATCCAGAGAACCTTTTTTCTCCATTTAATTTCCTTATCAATATTTTATTTTTTTTACAATAAAAGCAATTTTGTATAAATTTATTTACAGATTTCTTGCTTTGCTTATTCTATGTAAGTTCATGTATTTAATTGCTTATTAGGAATATTTTTTTTCCATGACAAATTAGAAATATTGTCAGCATGAATGAACAATGATTCAGTCATTTCAAATATAATTGTTGCAATAGCTAATTTTTATGTTATGAAAAACAACACTGAAGGTGAGACATGTGCCAAGTGAGCAGACACAAGTTGGTTTTCATCCAAAACTTCTTTAACCATGAAGGTGCTTCTTTAAACGAAAGCTAATAAATCATGCTGAAAGACAGCAACATGAGCCACTATTTTAATGTTATTTCAGAAAGGGCTGTCGTTTTAAAGATGTCATTGCCTACCAGCTACTTATTGCCACCTCTCAGTTGGATGTTATCACTTCACATAACAGCCAGCTGGTTTCGGTATAATGTTCTACGGTTTCATGTAAAGCCTCTGAACAGACTGTAAGAGGATCAATCTGCCATTTTGCTCATTAAAATAAAGGCCACAGGAACTGACATTGTAAAGAAGATATTCTGAACCTTGAGAGAGAAAAAGTAATAAGGACTTCAGTACAACTAAAAAACCTTCTTTACCTTTTAAAATTTTTGTTAGTTGCAAAAGGAAATAAAGTTCACACTAAATCAGGTCCAGAGACTCAATACTGAGAAAGAATGTGATTTTTACCTCCTTTAAATTTTCATATAAGTAAGCTTATATATGATTTATATAAACTTTGCTGTACATGTTTGCTCTTACACCACAGAAAGTGAAAACAAATGTATATACAATACAATAAAAATGCTCAAGAAAAATGATTTGTCACTTGCAGATGGAAACTTAAAATACCATCTTTCAGACACGTCATCCTTTTGAAAATCCATGTGCAAAGGAGGTTATATTAATCTCAGAAGGACTAAGCAGAAGGAAAAGTGTTTTGACCCCTTTTATGGATTTTTCATAGCTATGGTATGGTTTTAGATTCAGATCCTGTAACTTTGTGTTTTTACTAACATTTTAATCAACAGCAGAATGGAAAGATTACTTATTTATGATCAATATCTGCACAATCCAGAGAACTGATGGCATGACACACAGAGCTCTGGGCCCTCTTCTATGTTTTGAAAATATTGCACCTGCTAGTTTGTTGCTATTGACACACTAACTGATCTTCCAGGTTCTGGATTACTCTTGCCACCAAAACCTCATGTCTGTTTTGTTTTGTTTTCTGTTTTGTTTTGTTTTGTTTTAAAGACAGGCACTTTCACCTTTTTAATGAGACTTTTTTTTAATCTCTCTTGTATGTTAATTACAGACACACTATGTCAACTGGGGAAGTTTTGTTTTAGCAAGGCGAAGAGTATGGGTACCCTGCAGGATTCAGAATGGTGGAGCAGAACTGTCTTCTTTCCTTCCCCTTTCTATTGAAGTCAGGAGTCATATATTTAGAAGAGGAGAGATGGAAAAGCCCAGTGAGGAATCAGACATTCTCCATCCTTTCTTTTCTACAAATTATTAGTCTGAGGACATCGAGAGCCAGTGTCCTCTATGAGAATTCTATTCCCACTTTACCTTGTACTAATTCTGAATGACCAGATCTATATTTAAAAACAGAAGTATATTTCTACTGGTTGCAGAGACACCAAAAATGTTAAATGTTAAATAGGGACAGTACTAGGACTGCTGGCTCAAACTGACTAGACAGATACTCCGTACCATATGACACCATGTTCAGCAATAAAGATCACAAAGAAAGAAGAAGAGAGTACATTTCGTTTCCCAAATAACCATTAGGAATTCTGAGGCCCTGCTTTCTGGGAACTGGCTGGACACATGCCTCCTGTGGGAAGCAGTGAATTAATTCCTCTAGTTTTTTTTGCACAGACGTCTTTTGCCTTCCTTGTTAAATTTTCATTATCTCAGTCCTCAAGTCTTTTCATCTTCCTTTCGTTTTTTCCCCATCTTGTGGGAGTGGGGAGTGAGAGATGATAGGGTGGAAGCTGCTGGCCAGATTCAACCCACTATCCTAGCACTCATCTATACTTGCTCCAGTTACTGCATTCACATGTGACCTGAGGTTCTACTCCAGCTGCTGGCACTCAGAACTCATCCACACATGCACATCAAATAAAGAGTGCTTCACTCAGGAAATTACTTTAAAATTGATTTTAATAAGAAAACAGGGCAGACTGCACTGATCCCTTGCAGACAAGTTTACTGACCTGCAAAGTATTTACATATGACAAAATATTTCTGTCCCCTCATCCTTCTATTTTCCAATGGTCATTGCTCCTCAGGTTAACTAGATCCACCTCTTTTCTGCCTTTGCCGTCTCCTCTAAACATCCCATGAGAAGTCCTGTGCCATCCCAAAATGCTCTTCCCCGGTATCCCAGAATGTGTCCCATACTTCTCAGCAGTAACTCCTCTCAGTCAAAAAGGTGCTCTGTTCACACGTATTGATGGATTTCATCTCTGGACACTGGGTTTAAGGGTCTCCTGAGGTAGCTCTGGGAAAAGCCCTGACGTACTATCTGTCCCTCTGAGTCTTTAATTTGGATTTCGCACATCTGCCATTGAACCCCTGTGATCCTATGTAGAAATGTGGTTTTCATAACAGGCTGATGGCTCCTGTGAAGGACCTGGGAGTAACCTGGAAGGGTATTCTTTAAGTCTCCACCTGCTATTGTCTCTCTCAGTGGGTGTACAGATGAGCTTTTATCACAGAGCCTAACACATTCCAATTGTAGCAAATGAATTCAGCCTTTTGGGGTTCGTTC
>WEKY01028555.1:41553-63085 GCA_013390045.1 Picathartes gymnocephalus | reverse complement strand
TGTTCGTTCCTTGTTATTGTCCCTAGGGCACTCTTTCTATTATAATACAATTAAGGAAGATGAGTTTCAGGGGCCTTTATCAACATGAAAGCTGAAAAAGGGCTATTAGATTAAGTAACACAGACCCTGCCCAAAGCAGCACCTGAGCGAATTACAAATTACTCCCAATTCTTTTAACTAAATATGATCAGTTGGGAAGGGAGTGCTCCACTGCCTCCACTGGAATACATGTCCTTCTGGATTACTATTCAATTAATTAATCTGCCAGACAATACTTACCCCTTGGGCTATAAAAATTATGTATATTTTATTATTATTTTGGATTGAAATGGATATATGCATACAGTATAATACATAGGATCTATAAAAGATCATCATGTCACCAGTTACATAATCCAGGTATTACAGCTTCCAGCACATGTACAAATGCAGACACTAAGATTTAAAAAATAATATCGCACCATTTTTCAAGAAGTTCTAGATAATGTTGGCTCAATATATAGGAAAGCATTTTCTCTGAGATATTTTGATCTATTTTTTTACTCCACTGTGACATCAACTTAAGGAATTCTATGAAAGGCAGATTTGGGCTGCACACTCATAACAGAAATCTCTCCTAGCAGTAATAATAGTGAAGCAGTCAAATAGATCATCTAGAGTCAGTGTCTGATCCACATCACTGGAAGTTTTGTGTACAGTTTGATAAAAGCAACTGTCCAGAACAACATTGGCACCGTCGCTGTTCCCTTTGGACAGAAATAAGGCAGTCAAACTGTCAAGACCTATTCCCATCTTTTTCTCAGAAAATGGTGTCTCTGATCCTTGCTGTTGTACTATCATTTCACCAAATAGTGACTGTAGGAAGGTACTGGAAAATGATACCTTAAATTCTTATAGGAAGAACTACAGTGGAGTTCAGATAAACCTTGAGATTTATTTCCACATGAAATGGCAAACAAGTTAGACTGATCCTAGCAGTAATTAATTTACCTCAGAAATCTAAATCCACCAAGTGGGTGTTTGTCCCCAAATGGAATTCATATTCAGCAAGTAAATTCAGTCAATCAGAAAATATAGATAATACTTCTGCGTTGATACATTTTCCTTCTTGTAGGATGCCTCTCCAAAGAACTGGGATCACAACTTCCACACCATGATAATCTCATGATGTTTATCACCGGGGAGTTGTAAGAGGAGAACCAAAAATAACCTAAAAGACAGTGCTTCTACTCGTACGTTGAACTCTTCACTTCTACTAGCATGCTGAACTCTTCTGTTAGAATATTCCCTTATGTTTAATATTATTACTCTGAAGTTACAGACAGTAAGTATGTGGAAACGCCTCTGTTTGTTGTTGGGTCATCCTTTATTATCCACCCAGGTGGATATTGCTGACAGCTATGTCAGGACTGAAGGCTTGGAAAATGTGTATATATAGCACTATTTATCAATATCAGTTAAACAGAACTTTCACAAATGTTAAATAGTTACAATAAAAGTAGTGGTGTCTAAAAGTTAATAAATATATGGATGAATAGTGATGATTTTGTTTTTATCCTAAGACTACTAGAAATACAATTACGATAGAATTTCACTCAGGGAGGCTTAGTATAACAAGGACTGCAGCTGTGTGTGGAGCTGTCAAGCAAAGTGTGAAATCTCTTCTTCTCTGTCAGTATTTTATCACCTACATACAAGAGAACAACAACACCCCAGAAGAACCTCTGTCTCTCGGCGGATGAACTATTCCTGGAAAGCAAGCTGGCATTGTGTCTTATGCAGGTACCCTGAAGTAGGATCAGTTTCCGAGTCCCGAGTATAGGGAGACAGGTTTTGGTAACAAAGTATCTAATATCTACAAAGGAAGGGACTCCAACCCTGTTGGGGGATATTTGGACTCGTTTTTGTGTTCTGAAAGATGTTCTTTAAGCACTGGGTGTGGAACACGGATGTTCACTTTAAGGTTGGAGATTGCACTTCAAAAGGCAATTGTGGATGCCTTCCTCTAGTTCAGCAACATCAGGAGTCTTCACTGAACCTGGGGCTCTGCAAGAGAGCAAAAGGTAAAACTGGGGGGAATTTTACAGAGTAGAAATAAAGATAATATATAGTATACTACATACAATATACAGTATACATTACATAGTGTATAATGTATAATATATGTTATGTAAGGTATATTATGTAATATATAGTATACATGGAAATGAAGTGTAACAGGAGAAAACTGGATTCACATAAATTAACAATGGCATCCTTTTCTTCTCCCTTGCCTGTTCTGTGGCTCCTTGTAGTGTCTTTGAAAATTAGGCCCATAATTTTCCTACATTTCCACAGAACATATCAACTGATTAAGACAAAAAAAATACAGCTTAGGATTTGTGCCTTTTGTGCATGGTAAATCCACAAATGAGGTGCTTCAGGCAGTGTTTGATTTTTCTGGGCTTGCAAAAAGGTGTTTAGTCGCTTATGTTTGGCCAATAGGGACTAGATACATTGTGTGGAAATGCGTCCTTATATACACAGATAAATGTATGTGTATGGCAGGCCTTTATTCCTCCAGTGATTTTGTTTGACTTGTTTGAAGGCAGGTACATCATTCCTCTTACTTGTCTCTCTCGCTTTCAAAAAGTGAACATTTAAAAAAAATACAGCCCTCCGAAAACCAGTACATTTAAATCAGTCCATCATTAAAAAATCATGGCTTCAAATTAATTATTAATTATTGAGAGGAAAGACAACATGCAGTAGCCTCAGGCTTGACAAGCTGTCAAGAATGCCTGCCAAGGCTGCCAGGCTCACCAAGCTCCTGGGTCATCGCCACATTAAACACAGAAAGTTAAATGGCTTTTCCTGGGATCTGGAGAATAGCAATTGGACATAAAAGTATCCCTTTTTTTTTTAACATTGATAACCTTGATTTTTTCATATTCTTGCCGAAAGATAGAAAACAATGGAGATTTTCTCAAGCAGACAACACCACATAAGTGGTGGAGCAGCTAATAAATTCCTACAACAGCAAATGCAGAAAACAATTTGTAAACCCAGTTACCGCAAAGGGATAAACTCCTTCCTCATAAATGTGTTTTGTATAAATATAAAAGACAAAGTGACTAGAGCCAAATAAGAACAGAAATCACAGGGTGCAGAACAGGATACAGAAGTGTCATCAATTCAGTTTACAGTGCAACCTAATTTTGGGTGTAAGTTTACCATGTAAATAGTCTTTACCTAAGCAAGGAAGAGGGGCTGTATCATGGAAATCTTTGACCTGTTGTAGACTTTCATGCACTCTGTTAAAATGGCCTTAAAACATTGTGAATAACTAGGGAGAGACCTTTCCTTTTAAATCATAATAAAAACAATAATTTTGAAGAAAATATATGTTCTGTGAATATCTTTGAAAGAAAAGGCATGCTAAAGGAGAAGCAAAATCATGATACCTCTCATGTTTGGACACCCTTATCAAAGAGATGTAATAAACTTTCCAAAAATGTATTGGTCTTGGGGAAATGTCACTCTAATCATGGAAAGAATATTACTGTAGAAGTAAGCAAATCTATTGAATTTAAAAATTATTGGTTTTCAGTTAAAAACACATATTAAAACAATCTTGTAAGGAAACATGTTCTTAGGAAGTTAATAATAAAACACACAGATATTTTGAAAAATTTGAATTTTCAAAATTGGAACTTAGAACTCTTTAAGTCATAGCAGGTAAAAGTATTTTCTTCAAGCAGAATTTAGAGGATCCTAGAATTTCTCTGGCAGAGAACTCAGTCTTGTGAGCCCTTTCCTGAAGGAAAAAGCAGAAAGGCTTGGTTTTTCACTTTCTTTGTATTTTTTTCCCCAAGAGCTTTAAAATATGTTTTTAAAGCACAATGTCCATGTTAAAGATCTTTTTGTGAAATTACAGTTATTGATGGATTATTACAGAAAAAAAATTTTCCTTATACAAGTATGTAACATAAATTAAATAGCTGGTATGAATTTCAGTAGTATCATGACTTTAATTTCTCTAATTCTAAGAAAAAGGAAAAGAAAATTGGGGAAATGTTTTAGTTGAAGTCAGTATTTCCCAGATTCATTGGTCTAGAAATTTCTACCTGCACTGAGGATGTAAAATAGAAAATATTTTAACCTATAAGACACAAGATTTTATCCTCTATTTCTTTAGTAGACTCAAAAAAAATATTATCATGAGAAAAAAAAAAAAACCAACCTACCAACTAAAACAAAACAAAAGAACGTAAATAAGTCTGGCAATAAACATATTATATATTTATTATAGGTGCAATGTTATAAAAAAGATAAAAACGAACCAATTAAACAATCTCTGTAAATACAATTGCTTACATCCAAAACTAATTTTCTGTTCAGCATACAGCAAATAATCAAAGCAATACAAAAAAGCATGCCATAAAAGCCCTAGAAAAATCACAATGTGTGTATATTCTTCAGATTATTTAAAGAGTAAAAAACAGGTTTTAATAGAATCTGAGTTAGAGTTGAAATACCAGGAGCAAAAATTCAAACCAACATGGCCTGTATTTTATATTTATTTGGGGGTTTTCTTGTTAAGGACAATATGAATTATTATTAGATATTTTTCCTATACTGTATCACAATATTCATACACAGAATAGTCAATAAGAGACCAAATTCAGCAGTGCAACTAATTTTTGTCTGGCGAGATTTTGCTGTTCACAGTACTGTATGGTATTCCCCCTAACCTTGACATTGCCAAAATATATTATCATGTTACAGTGCCTTCCTGAAAGGCACATACTCTTTCATTGTTATCTCCCAAGTATCTGTAAGGTAACAATGAATTTGAGTGGATTTGTATTTTGCCACAAAAGATTTAATATGGGGTGCACATTTTCCCAGTCTGTCTTTTTTTACTTTCCTGTCTCTCTTGATTTCCTGTTGAGTGATGCTGTGAATTTTCTATTCCTTAGGAAATTCCTCCATTTCAAAGGCAACCCTAAGCTTTCAGCTCTGCTTTTTAACCTCTCCCAGAGCCATTCAGACTCTGTCTATGAAACATGCGCAGGACTACTTTCTGGCACTGTGGACAATTGGCTTGAAAGATCCGATGTCCCCACTAACAAACTCTTACACAACAGAACAAGGTGCATGTATCCAAACCGCATACTGTGAATGATTCCACTTCTATGCAAACCAATGAGCCACAGCCAAGAATCCTTTGGCACAAGATAAAATCATGCTGGCAACTGCTTACAAATTTTAACAGTATAAACTCTTTCAGTACCTGGGAATGCTGCCTCACATTGTTCAATTCTCTAGGATGGTTATAACTTCAGAGTTTTCATATGATATAATTAGACAAGGTTAGGTTCCCAAAGGTATTTGTGCACCTAGCTTCCATTTCTTTCGGTGAATTTATGTCCCCAAACTGACTTTAGGAGGTGGGCCAAAGTGTACGGAAAAAGTACATACACCTCTGCAAATTGAAGTAGATCCAAGTCCAGTTTGGTGCAGAAGGAGTTTTCTGGAATTCTGAACAATAACACATGCACAACCTTCAGTGCTGTAAATCAGCGTTACTCCTCACTCATTTTGCTTTGCTTTATATACAGTCAAACATAAGACAAATGAGAATATTTCTGTGAGAACATCTACCCTCTCATTTTTGGAAGTTTCTGTCCGACAAGCAGTGATAACTTACGTCACTAACTAGATTGTTAGATTTATTTACCATTTTGAAAATGTTTAAAAGCACAGTCCTTTCAGCCAATTTTAAGTGTATAAAAATGGCTGGCTACAGTTTAGACAGAACAACACACGATATGAGGGTAAACTATTTCTGCCATGCACAGGCATTTGAGAATAGCAGTAACCCAGAAGGCTGTGCTATGAACTGCATAATGTGTACCCTGGTTTGTATGTGGACAGCAGTGTCCTGAAAATCTCTCTCAACACATTCCCACACTATCACTCTGTTGTGGCTGGCTGGACCTGCCAACTGAGATTACTTCTCATGTTCTGTCTTTGTCTCACCTTCTGGCTGTTGTTTCTCTCCCTAGGCATTTCTGGTTTGATTCTTTGTTTTGTAAGGAGCTTTAGCAGAAGCTAGCACATTAAGCTACAAAAAAGCCGCAAAACCCTGTATGCAGCACACACTAAGGGTTTGAATAAAACCCACAAAAGAAAACTCAGATCCATAGCAAGCCTTCAATGTATGCCTATCTGAAATTACTTCCAAGGTGGCAATGAATGTTATGCATGCACAATATATATTACTGTACTATACAACATTCATATGCATTCACAGATGTATTCTTAGACACATACATAGCAGGCCGCTCCTGGCATTTCCAATGTAGAGGATGCACTCTCTGAATAGATCATCCGGCCTCCAGTGATTCTCGCAATGGATTTACCTTTATTGAGAGGCCACTGACATTGTTGATGGTATTACTGACTCTGGACAATTCACATGAGCTCTCAGTGTGAAAAGTTTAGCCAAACTGACAACAACTTTACCTCTTGAAAAGTATTTTGACATCTGTGGACGAAAATTACGGTACCTTAAAACAGTTTGTCCCATTTGAAACCTTAGGGGTTATCCTGATAAAATTCATCTCAATGTGAACAAAAATGTGAGATGCAAATAAAGTTACACCACATTACTACCAGAGCATATTTATCTTTTATTAGTCTTTCACTGAATGTGAGAAAGGCTAATAAACCAAATAAGCCTAAGATGTGTGCAGAAAACATGATCAGTCATCAAATAAACCAAGCATTACTATGAGAGACAGAATATTTGAAGGCTTATGTCCTGTCACTTTCCTGCTTTTAAAGTTTGGAATAGAAGTTTTCTGCCACTAAAAGCACTTAGGTCTCTCTCCCAACAGATGTTTTGTTTCATAAAACCAGTAGGAAATTCAGGTCTATACTTGTAATTAAAAGAAGCTTCTGGGAATAAATTCTAGTATTGGATCACTGATTAGTTAAATATTAGCTCTCCCAAGGCTCTGGTTTGCATTGCTCCAGCTAGATCCCCCTACTGCACAGATACACTCTTGATAAGGTTCTTTATTAACACTGTATATATGAGTCAGGGCCAATCCATCTTGCAGCACGGAATTAAATTCTAGCTTTTTAATTTTTTTTATTTAGCTGTATAAATAAAAGAGAAAGCCATCATCAGATTTGCCCTAAATTGATAATCCAATTAGAAATATACTGCAGATAACTTGCAGAAAAATATAGAAATATATGCATTTAAACATGTAGACAACCTTCCTGTACCACCATTAAATTATGCAAGCCGAACAAAAGACGATTCCTGAATAAGCAATATTGTTGCAATAGTAACAATGTTGCTGTTACATGTAAAGTATCTTAAATTCATGGGAGAAATGGAATTCCCATCCTTCCTCGGCCCACCCCCCTTCCCAAAGAAAAGTAAGAAGAAAGTTTTGAAAGGACACATAGGAAAAGAGAAGTCTTAACTTGCTTTATGTGCAGAGGGGCAGGAAAAAGTTCCTATCCTTTTAATTTGTTAATCTAATGAAGGATTCATCTCACTAAGTTTTGAGCATCTAAAAGTCATTAATTTCAGTCTACAGTCATCACACAATTTTTTTTTCTAGAGTCAATGGAGAGGAATTGGCATTATCAGAGAGTGATAAATCCACTCTAACGTCAGCATCTAAAGTAGGTGAAAGAATCACCCTCTGGAGATGGCTGCTTTTCTATATCATCTGTGAAGACACCTCAGGTAACTCACTAACAATAGGCATCTAACTTTGAAAAGCTTTCATTTAAATCTGATCAATGTCATCTCACCTGATTTTTCTTGTAACAAACCATGATTACTGGAACAGTATTTCCACCAGTGACTTGGATAAAGTGCTCATTGTTTCAGCGTCACAAATCATTCAGATTCCCATTCTGCCATTCTGACCTACAAAAAGAGTCATGCTTTATTTGTAGTGGAGAATGATGCTCGGCATTGAGGAAGGGTGGAAGAACTTGATGTGAGGTTAGTAAGTCCCTGTAAAGGAGGCTGAAGCATTTACCTGCCAGAAGTTCTTTTTCACTGTTCAACTGCACTTTACTGATTGGCAAGAGCTTGCATTCCTGATTGCTTTTGATTCAGATTGCCACACAGAGGATGATTTTTCTCTTTTTTCTTTCCTGACGTTACTGATGGAGGGTTTTTTCACAATGTTCTTCATGGCCTTTTTGCACGTGTTCAGCTTCACTTTTTGGAGTTTATCTGTGGCATCCCCAGACTGCATATATGATACTTTCTGTCCCATCTTAGACAAAATACAGTTACAGCCTTTGGGACTTAAACTCTGCTTTAGAGCTTTTTGCTAGTAATGTAAGTACATTTTTCCTGTTTACAATACATAAGAAATTCCTGGCATTCACGCATTGTTTTGAGTACTGAAAGTGAGAAAGTGGATGTCTGCTTAGAAAAACCCTTCTGCTTTTCTCATCCTTGTTCAAAGTATAGCAAGCACACCTACTGCCTTCTCTAAACACTTCTTTTATCATGACAGAGATTATTTTTTTATCTCATTTCACATGGGAACTTTTTCTGATTTGTCAGCTACATCTAATACCTCAGGCGGTTTGCTTTACCTTTTCAGCCATATACATGGTTTGCAGCTTACACTCAAGTTCTCTGTAAATTACTTTTGACCTTGTTTATCAGCTTTATGATAAATTGTACTAAATTAGCTCATGGTGAGTGCTAAATAGAGTTTTATATATTTACATATTTGATGCTGTGGAGTTCATATATTATTTAAGCTTTTGCTGCTTTGGAAGGTTTTCTCTTTTAATGCAGCCATTAGAGGCTGCAGTCATCTTAAACTCATTTGATCATGTGGAATTTCTGATTTCAGCTGCTCTGTGGTCAGCCTACTTGTAAAAACATGATGGTTTAATTTTGCTAGAAATGTGGGTCAGTGTCATGCCCCTGAGTTCCCTCCTCCCCGGGGTACAGCTGCTTTGGTTCAGGACCAACTAGAGAGAGTGCTGCTGGTGACCTCAAAAGAGCGCAAAGGATGGTGTTTCACCAACTTTCCCAAATATCTCTGCTAGGGAAACTCAGAGGGGCTCCTTCTCCTGCTGTGAGAGATGCTTTCAAGCTGAAGCTTCTGTGCACAGTGTCCACCTGAATTCCCACCCCTGCCATGTCAGAGCCATTGCTTTGCTCTGCCGTCAGCCTGATCCCCCAGCAGCAGGCCTGTGTCCCAGCCTGGCTGCGGTCTGTCTCCATCCCCATGAAGGTGCACATTTCCCAGAGCTGGGGCTGCCCTTACTCCCCAGATGCGCTGATCCTGCCTGGGGCAGTGGGACACCCCTCAGTGCCAGGGCCTGCCCTTGGCAAACTTCATGGAGAGATGCCTCTTCCCCCTGGAGCCTCCAGCCTCTGTACTGCCATGGTAGCCAACTTCCTGAAGTGAACACAGCCAAGTCCTGGCCCATCCCACCTCTTTCTGATAATCAAGAGAAACTGTTCTGCAACACTGCACGCATCAAAACAGAGCAGACACTCTGTAACAGGATTTGGAGAAAGTCCAAAATATGCGAGCACTGCAGAAGTTGAAATATGAAAATAAGGAAAGAGTGGGGAAAATGCAGAAAAACTATTTCCTATTAGAGGCATCACAAAAGAGAGGATTTTTAGAAAAATTAAATAAAAATACCACAACCTAAACATACTTTCATTTTTTTACTAATTTCAGGACTTTGTAGTTCAACTCTCTTTGCTTCAGTGATTCACTTCATTCTTGATGGTTCACTGAGCTGGGACAATAATAGACTGCACAATAAATGTTCCTCACGTGTTGTACCAATTTCATGTGTGGGGATGGTTATGAAAGGAATCAATAGGCAGTAATAGCCCTAGCTGGGCAAGGTACAGGGAAGAAAGAGGCTATACAGATTTTCCCAAGTAGGTCTGCTGATACATCTCTATTACTTGCAGTAGCTTGAGTCTTCCGGTCCAAAACATGCTGGAAAGAGTGTTAGGGATCAATTTCTTATTGCTAAAATGCCAAATACAATCCAAACCTTAGAAACCATCCAGTGAACAGATCTGACCCTTGGGATCTTTAAGACCCTGCTCAACTCAGAAATAGAGCTGCACTTTTCACATTTTGTAAACAGACAATTGAAGATGCCCTAGTCTATGATGTTTTCATTCTTTTTTTCCTCCCAACTATGCTGAATATTTCTAATTAATTTGCATACTATGCTTGTATCTGTTTGTATAGATGTGTGTGTATTTGTATAAATATGCATATACAAAGCTTTCTGTATGTGAAAAATAGTGAAGTATGGTTGATACTTGGTAAATGTATAATCCTACCAATCCATTGCATTCATATGATGGTCTTTGAAAATTTATTTTGGAGCAAAAGTCATGAGCAATAGTAAAAGTATTACATCACATGCAATTTTTACTCACCAGGGAAATATGAAAAGAAAAATATGCCTTCCCTAATTGGTAAGAACAGTCTGAGACTGGAGAGAGATATTTTACAAGGATATGTAGTGATAGGACATGGGGGAATGACTTTAAACTGAAAGACAGTAGGTTTAGATTAGATACTAGAAAAAAATTCTTTACTGTGAGGATGGTGAGGCACAGGAACAGGCTGTAATGCCTTCCAGGCATTACAGAGTCACAACTGTGTAGTAACTGACGGAGCACTTAGTTTTACAGTAGTCAAACTCTTTAAAGTGGCAAGAGATATCTTGGAAATACAAATGAATAAGACTCCTTACAAAGAAGAAATGCACTGAATTCTGTTTTCTCACTTTTCTGTTTTGTGCTTGGTTATGATGTGAGAAGAAATTTGACTTCAAGGGACTTCAATCAGACATTTTTGTGGCAAGTGCAATGGCCTAACCTACAACCTTGCATTGTGTGAGAGGAAAAGAAAAGCAATTATTAACAGACTGCTCTGATGCACAGAGAACACCAAGAAATATGAGGCACATGTGGATATAAAATGGGAATAAAATTTGCCCTTCTCATTCCAGCCACTTGTATTTTGGGGCTATTTCTAACACACTGTCAACCACAAAATCTCTGTCTGCCATAATCTTTGCTAACTAACTACGTACATTGTGCCAATTTCTATGTAAGTATGCCAAGAATAAATTGTTTAAAATTATTTGTTGGTGAATAACAAACAATTGTGGAGTGAAACTTATTTTTATACAGAACCAAACTGAATCCTAACTTTATCAAACTCTGTGACCTAAGAGTTTGCTTACTGAAGAAATTAAATGAAAAAACAGATACCTGTACCAGAATCACAGCCATTTTGTGGTATAATTTCTCTGTGTCTACTTCAAAATGTAGTATCAGATTTTATAAGTTGAAGATTTTGCTATAATAAAGCAGTGGTTTTTTCATTTGTTTTTTTGTTGGTTTCTGTTTTGTTTTGTTTTGTTTTAATTTTCAGGGCTTTAAAACTAAAAAATTTTTAAAAAAATATTTTTAAGAAATCCCAGGCCATTTATTTCATAAGGAGTAGTAATGCAAAACGAAGCACTGATCTGGCACCAAGTTTGTATGTAAAACACCTGCTTGTTTTTAACTTGTCAGACATACACACTTGTTCGCAGAAGAACTGTGAAGCTGGCCAAGGGTCTAGAGAAGTCTTGTGAGGAGTGGCTGAGGGAGCTGAGGTTGCTTAGTCTGGATAAAAAGGAAAATGGAAAGTTTCTGGTGCTATGTTTCATCACACGTTCTCTCAGAGCCTAATCTTATGATCATCCCATTTGTGCAAGCTTCTGCTGCTCATCAGTCACTTATCAGATCTATCTGCCTTCCTCACAACAGTCAAAAATAATGTAGAAAATGAGGAGATGTCTGCCATTTTGATGAATCCTATAAAAGGTATTAATTTTTTTGATGAAAAAAAAATAAGAGCCCTACTGCAGCTTTTTCATATATAGGTTTTTGTAAGATACCAGCATTAAAGACCTATGGAAAAGTCAGTTCGGCAAATGAGCAATTAGTAGTCCACAACTATATGTTATAAATATTTGAAAGGTATCTGTATGAAAAGCAAAACTTGTGGAGAGGATGGTTGAACTGGTAACAGTTTTCTTCATGTGTATATTTGCAACAGATTTATTTTCCCTAGTTTGCTTCACTGGAATCTTTTTCAAACAGTTTCATAGTCACTTCTGTATTTTTAAAATTCACTTTTTCTACTGATTTTACTGGCATGGTACAATGCTAGCTATGTAAAAGGGTCTACTTTCAATCAGTTGCAGGATTCATATTAGAAATTATTAAAATGTTCTATTAAACACCTGTCTGCTTCTGAAAATAAAATAGTGCTCATGCATATAAATGTAATGCCCAAAGGGAAATATTTTTTAGAAACTCAGATCATACCACTTCTTGCATAATCTCACAAATGTGTCATTGTTGACACCAGTATTCTGGTTTGAGTCTTTCATAAATGAAGCTATTTCTCCCTCCTATTCTTTTGTTGCCTTTTTTTTTTTCTTTTAGGGGTTTTGTTTGTTTGGTAATTTTTGGGTTTTTTAACTTCTTCATTTGTTTGGTTTGTGTTGTTTGGGGTTTTTTTGGTTTTGTTTTCATTATTTTTTGGTTAAGCTAGGGACAAATAAAACATATCGATATTCAACAGTATTAAAGGTCAATCCCCCATCCAGTTTGCCGTTGGTAAACCCAGTCCATGAACCTTACCATCAGTCATTTGTTATACCTGCAGTGGCATCTTCAGATTTATACCAAACCATTGACAGAGACCCATTCAGTGCGAAACAACCAAATGCTAGAAGACACTGCGCAGCATGTCAAGTTAGGGAGAATTATGCATGTCCACTATCCTTTAAGCAGATTTTCCATTTCATGGTCACTAAGGTTCAAAGTTATCTATCTAAAGGGCAGGCCTTTACTGATAGATGCAAGGAACTTCTGAACTCTAAGCTTTGATTGTCTCATCTCAATCCCAGGGCAAATTCAGGGGTGCATCAGTATCCTCCCTTCATTTCACTCTATAGCATGATTTCTGAAGCAAGAAAACAATGAGTATGAGCTGAAAGAGAGTTTTTTTTATTTTTCTCAGTTCTTCAGTCTGGATGAATAAATATTGCTAGGCGAGGGCACACGTTACTGCCAATCTCTTTGCCTTTAGCATACTAAAATAAGTCAGTGACAACAATCCTGATGACTGCTTGTAATTGAGAAGAAATATTTACAGAGTAGCTAAGTCAAGACTAAACACTTCTCATAACACAAATGGCTTTATTTTTCCATGAAATAAAACAACAAATGAGCTCTCAGTTCTCATGGGTTTGACACAATATCTTTTTTCAATCTAAACTAAAACACATACTGAAAATAACCTGGTTTTTGTTTGGGTTTTTTTTTTTTCCTCCAGAGAACCTGAAGAGGGGAAAAGAGAATGACAAATAAATTATTAGGTTCATGTTTATTTAAAAATGAAGTCTTTCTTTAAATAAATAGGCCTAGAACTTCAGGATCAATATTAGGATGTGAATAATATTCTGTCAAGGCTTCCAAAAAGAAAGGTCTTTACTTTGATCTTTATATTCCAAGGTCAAAAGCAACTTGGTGCCTCTCACACTCTTGATCTGTAAATAAACTGCCATCAGCATCTTGCTTCTCTAACCAGGTTGATATGAGAGGTTTTTCTGTTGAAATTCGGTACATCAATGGAAATGACACAGAAGCTGTTAGAAAAGCAGTTTGCTGATCTCCTGATACAGCTGTCATTTATTTTTCATGATCTTGTAATTATAATGAGTACTGTAGGACAGACACAGCGTAGTGACAAAAGTAGCAGGCTTGCTGTAAAGAAAGTGGAAGATTATTTTGGAAGAAAAGAATACAGAGAGCAACCTAATAGATTTCTTTGTGACCTCTGAAAAAATCAATATGTATCTATATTTCTTGCCCCAGCATATCTTTCCAATCATATTGGAGGGAAAAAAAAGCACCAATCCAATTTTTACCTGTGTACAGGGCACTAGGTACTGGATATGTGAACTAATTTATGCAGAGTGCTAACAATTTCAGGATCAAGTCCATGAAAGTATATTAGGGAATGTAATATATAGGTGTTGTCATGGAGGATTTATGTACATTGATGTTTGACTGTCAAAATCCATCCTGTGGCCATTGCTCCTGCCTCTAATTTTCAAGAGGAAAGAAGGGTCCTCTTGAAAAAAAGGGGGAAAAAGTGATGAGTGAGAAGTCATCATATACCTGATGCGGAGCTGAGGAAGCATCTGTGGCAGTGTGGAGACAGGTGGAACACTCATGTCGTTGCGGTGGCCCAGCTCTTTCCCAAGGAGCTTGATGGTGAATAGCTTGTCAATCCCTCCACTCTTTTTGGTAGCCTGTAAATGGGGAAGGGGCAGACAAAGAGCTCTGTGAGTCCCAAGTCACCTTTTCTCTCTCTTCCCAGCCCAGTGAGGACTTTCAAGTGAGTGTGATACACTCAGGTACTGTCCATCAGTGAAGCAGAGAGCAGCAATGGTGTTGAGGATGGGACTGGGCAGGCAATGGCTGGTTACACCTTGGTGAAACAGCTCTGCTAATTCTGCACAAGAGCTGCCCACAACCATGAAGGTACCACTCCTCAGCTCAGGAGCAGCATTTTTGCATATGACTGCTCCTGGGACATGTGTTGGAAAATCAGAATTCTTTTTGATTGTTGGGTCTTTTGCTTTACTAAAAGGAGCTGTTGACTTTTAGCACCTTCTGCCTGTATCTGTCTATTCCTTTTGAAGTATAGTGCATGTCTGTAGGATAGGAAAGAGTTATGTGTCAGTGATTCTGCTTTTGCAATGAAGGTGGAGTTGGTGGAAAAAGTATTCCTAATTGTCACCTGTAAAATTACTACACCTCTTAAAAAGGATTTGGTTGTGAGTTTACTAATATATATGACATTTGTTCTCAAAACAATTAAATGTGGTAATAGATACACAAATGAAAGGACCTATCTAAAGTTTTTTTGTCCAGGTTCACCTGCAGAACATTTTTCTCACTAGTATTTAGGAGGAGAGAGCAATTTCATCATTTAGAGGTTGAAAAATACACAACAAGAGCCTTTGAAGAACTATTTTTGCTCATTTGTTGCCCTTTTATCTGTACTTCTTATACCTCTGCATTCTTTGGGTGATTTTTTAATTTGTGTGTTTGTTTTTCCTCATATTACGGCAATATTGCTGACTGTTGACAAAACATTTCATTTCGTAAATAATCCCAGACTGTTACTTCCTCGTCTGTGGAAAAACTGTCTCTGGACTCTATTGCCAAGGTGCAGCCACTTTCGCCCTGTCCCCTAACAAGAGAGACCCTTTCCACTTGGACTACTGCTTTGGCTAGAGAAATCATGGCCTTCTAAACATCACAGCACTGGTACAGGGAGACCTGCAGAAAGAGGGTGAGACTGACTGCAGGTGGCAGAAAAATATTCACACATATTTATGTCCAAAATCAGCTTGGTGAAACTGCGACAAAGTAGTTTGACAGAAAAAGCCCTGGGGTCCTGGAGGACACAAAGGTGAACATAGGCCAGCAAGATGACCTTGCCACAAAATAGAGTGGTACCCAGGGCTGCACTAGGCAAAACATTGCCAGCAGCTGGAGGCAGGTGACTCTTCAAATCTACTCAGCACTGTGCACAGATCTGGGTTCCCAGTAAGCAAGTTAAGTGCCACAAACATACTTGGGAGAGCTCCTGAGTGTCCCTTCACCACCCCACCACTCCCAGGATGATTTTTGATATCAGAATGGGATGCTGTGCTGACCCAGTGCTGTCCTTGCAATAGATCTAATACCTGCAGGGACAGTGCTGTGCCAAGTCTCTCACTGGGGACAGTCAGACTTTTGCCAAGCAATGGGACCCACCTTCCCAGCCTCATTCCACCCACCCGGAGCGTATCCTGAGCTCTGCCAGCCTGTCCCATGTGGTGCTGCTCCTGTCCTTGACAGAATGGGCCAGGTGAGCTGTTGCTGCACTTTCAGGTGGGCCTCCCCTGCAGCTCCCAGATATGCTGGCACATTTGACTCCAGCAGCAGCCAGCTTTCTCATGCACGATGCTGTGTGCTCTGCAGGGCTGACCCTGGCCCTGTGAAAGGATACACATCCATCCTGGCTGGCATCACCTGAGCCGCTGCTCTGTCAGTACAGGTGGGTGACCCAGGGCAGTTTGGCAAGGAAGAGAGACCTGCTCCTCTACAGGGATACCATAGTCATCCTGAAGCCCAAGTAAGACATTCAGACTCCGCCTGCCTTTCCTACCAAGCACTGGCCCTGGCACCAGGGCAGGGACACCCAAAGAACTCCCAGTCCTGGATGCACCCATGTCCACAACAGAGGTTCAGTAGCAGAGAGTGTGTGCCCCTGGGGTAGTGCCCATGGCTGGTGGCTGCCACCACAGCCTGGTGTTCTCCCTTCCTGGGGTTCTGTGCAGGGGATGCAGCTCTGCTGGGTGAAATGCCCTGGAAGAGCCCAAGGAGGCCACTCTGAGGTCATTGGCTGCTGCTCCAATTTGCAGATGTGACAGCTCCCACTGGATCCAGCTCTTCTTGGCTCTGGACCAGCTGTAGGTGCTGAGCAGAAAGAAGAGGATGGCTGGAGATGCAGAGAAGGAGAAGGAAGGCAGTAAGCACACCACCTTGCTTGTCCTAGTCTGGCCTTGCAGTTTCTTCATTGTCAATTTCCAGTGAGTCTCAGTGTCCCATCTCACAGCAGAGATGCACAGTGCCTCTGTCCCATCCTACAAGACTTTGTCCTGCCTCTCTGACTGTCCCCTCTGGACAAGGCTGTGCAGGCGCCTGTCTCTGCCCACAGGCTGAGAATCTGTTAAGGCTCTTTGATCCTTCTGGCTGTTGAAATGTGTTTGAAAGTAAGGACTGAGGACTCTTCACCTAACAGAGCAATTCTTGCCTCAGAGTAAAGGGGCCCAGAGGAAGCAACAATTCCTCCTTTCTTCCTTATCTATACCTGTGGGCAGAAAAAGAGTGGAGTAAGGGCACAGCCTGGGCTAAGTACAATAGGAAAAAAGCATATTTTGTGACGAGTCAAGCAAACATTTTCTCCCTGTAAAGGCTCTTGGTCAGAACTCCATTTTGTCTTTCTGTGGGCATTAATCTTCCTCAAAACTACTTAAATTAGAATTACATACATCTATGGACCATTCTTCACATTCCTTCCCGAGACAGCACACTTTTATGCCTTTGCTGAGCAGAAAGAAGAGCTTAAGGCTTTCCAAGTCAGACTCCTATTTTAAACAGAAATTTTATAAAGTCTCATATTCTCCTACAGATTTATTTATCAGCTGTGCACAGGCCCTCAGTACTTCTGTACCTGAGGTGGTAAGAAAAAAGTGGTGAAAACTTTGTTTCAGTGTAACCTGACCAAGTCTTTTAAGCTATGGATGTGAGCAGCCAGAAAAGTGACCTGAATGGAAGGGAATAGTCATTGAACAGAAGAAAATGTCTGCTGAAATACAAAGAGAAAAAAGTCTACCAGCCTGGGAACTAGGCATGTGAACCAGAACCCTCCTTGAAAATTGTTGCTGGCAGCTTTGAAGTACAGCTGAGTATCTAGAAACCAGACACACCCTGGGATAACATGGGTAATTGTAAAAAGATGGATATAAGGATAATTTACCCTGTGAAATGGGGAAAGATAGTCAAATAAAAGGGAAAAAATATCCTGATAGACTCCATAACTACCAGTAACTGCAACAGCAGGAAAACAGTCTTGAAACATAAATATTGGTCTGCAAGAATAGAAAATACTGTAATCTATTTGATATCCCTGGTGAAAAGTAGAGAATAACATTATGTACTGGCTGCTGAATCAGGACATTTGATGCCATTTTATGTCTCTGTGATATAAAAAATACTTAATTTTTGCCCAAAGTGGACTTTTTCTGCCTTAGAACTTCTCATGATGCATATGCTCTACAAAAGTGTCGAGAAATTTATAAGGCAAACTCCTCTGTGTTGGTGTGCATCACAGAACCCTGTTAACCAGGGGCTGAGTCTCTCTGCAGCCACGGGCTGGGTAGCCCTAGTCAGGTCATGACAGCTGCTGTATCCAAAGCCAAATATTTCTGCATTCCTAACTAAGATAGCTAGCCATACCAGTCTAAGGAGAGGGAAAGATGATGGAGCTTGGGCAGTATGATCTGAGACAAAATCTCTGATGATTCAGACACTATTATCTTCTTTTGTGCTACCTCGAAATTTATGAGAGCTGGGAGCAGGGACAGCTCCTGCCGACAGGGATAGCCATGCCTCATGTGTTATGATGTCTCATAATGATGATCATACTAAGTGTTCAGGGCTCTGGACTAACAAGCTGAGCATAGTCCACTTTTTGTTTTCCTCTGCTCAAAGAATTATATTGTTTTGATGATGCAAACATCTGGGTTTCACCTTTGGCCTTATACAAGTCCAAAGTATTTTAAAAAAAAACCTTTCCACCCTGAGCAAGTCCACTTTGCATGGTGTGAATTAGCACAGACATACCTAAGTGAGCTAAGCAGGTATGGATGTGTTGAAAGAAATTTTAAGCAATAGGAAGACAATACTAGCAATAAAGAATATAATATTCATTATTTCTGAGTTTTCAGAAACATTAGTCAAATTGAGTATAGTGAAAAATATTTCTATTATGAGACTGGTAGGTTTCAAGCTAGAATGGCTACATTATAGACATATACATGATGCACAACCCAAACCTTCCTGCCAGAGAGATAGAGAGAAATAAGTAAATTTAGGGCAAAGGCTCACAGGATTTAGCTCAGACAAATGTTTCAGAATTTAAAGGACTTTGCTGGAAAATTTCCCATTTTTCTCTGCACACTAGGAAACTTAATACGGCTAGTTTATATATGAATATTTGCATCCTAGGGATGATTTATACTGACATATAAAGATTAATTAATATCAAGCCTTTCAGTTTACTGCTGGTCCATTCTCACAGACGGAATGTGTTCGTCCAAATTATGAAGTATATGCCAAGAAATTTGATCAAACATGCTTCTGGGTCCTGGCTCCAGAAAGAACAGTCATGAAGCCAGTTTAGTTACCACATTAAGTATTTTATTCTCTCAGCATGAAAATACATAAGGTGTAAATAGGTTTAAACATGCACTTAGTTTGGCATTGTCAAGTGTTTCAGATTATCCCTGACTTTCTCATGAAGCAAAAAAATAAAATTTGCATTGTCTTCCAGAAATGAGTTTAACAGAGGAAGTACTTAGAAATCTCAGCACTAACATGAGTGATGTGTTAAAAATTTCAAGTTCAGTCTAAAATGAGATTTAACCTTGGGAGCCAAGCCACTATAGTTTGAATTACTATAATAATTTGAATTTTACACCTTCCAGTTACTTAAAAAATGTACTCGAATTATTCTTATCACATTTCTTACCTTATTATGAAGTCATGGAAACAGATTCATTTCCAGAAATTCAAATGCTTTCCAGTGCTCTTTTAATATTGAATAGCATTTGGTTATCTAAGCTTAGATCTGCACTTGTAAATTAGAAGGGCATGTTCTTCAGCTGTAAGAGTAAATGTCAGTAAAAGAGTGAGTCTAGAACAGTCTAGGATAAATATTTCCTCTCCTACAAAGAAATGTCCATATTATTGGCTGAAAAGAGTATGTATATCAGTCATTGTCAGTGAAAAGATTATTTGGAATAAGGTAAAACTTAAAAAAGTTAAGCCATAGAAAGTTGTTTTTGTAAATAATAAAATTATCATCTTTGAAAAGACTTTACTTCAGTGCCTAATCTGCTGTATAGGAAGATGAGATCTTGCATGTTGTAGAGGTTGTACTCTAACCATACTTAAAAACTGAATTTACATGTTTACAGTATTTCAATGACATCCATGGCTTGACATTTACATAATTTATATGTACCAGGTCAACTGTCACTGTTTAGGCCAGGCTTATGACACATTTCTATAAAACACAGCCAGAAAAACCATTCAGTGAGATTACATATACAGCCATACTGAGTCTCAACATTCTCTGGCTGGAATCCTACCCTGCTCTGAAATTCAAACTAATGAGCCAAATTTGTTTAGTAATCAGCAATTTCTCATGCCTATTTGTGTTTTGGATGGTCAAATATTTTGTGCAAGGACTATACTTTTTATTTTGTTTTTTTTAAAGGTTAATTTTAGGTCAATGAAAATACTTTAAGTGAATAAACAGATTTTTAGAGCAAATATACTATCAATCATGTTGCCTATGCTTTGTAATAACCACGGGAAAGATCAAAAATACAGTCCAAGCCAATAAATGCTCAACCAAATAACAGACCACTTATCCTGCTACTATAAGACTCACTAAGTGAAAAAAAAAATACATATATATCAGACTGATATGAAAATTGTTAGGATATTTAGATATCATTTAAGAAAAACTTTCCTATGATTGATATCAATGTTTGCTATGTTTACTGTTACCTTTTCTTTTAAATGTTAAGCCAAAGATCTATGTTCAAGCCACCTATTAATTTTTTCTTATTATTGATAACACCTCTCTTAATTCCACTTTATAACTCAGTAACGATCTCTAATATTTGAATCTACATAATACATTAGAAATAAAATGCATTATATTCTTTTTTAAGGTTGATTTTTATGCCAAAAAAGCACATCTGTCAGCAGGAAATATGTTTTATTTAAGCTTTCATGTCTCCTGAGTGTGCTTCTCAAAAGAGAAGAATGGGTTATTTATTATTTGAAAGATGAAGGTGGTATTAGAAGACTTGACTATTACTCTTTTCTGCCATTCTATATGGCAATAAAAATTGCTTCTAATGTCTTTGATGTTTCTCTGTGTACTTTCTGTATCTTTGATACCTTAGGGAATATCTTCCTAGCTGCATGCAAAGTATTATGTTATATACAGAGAAAGATAATCTGATTTGCCTCTATTAATCTTTTCCGTTATGCTTCTAGGTATAAATTATTTTGATAGAGTTAACTGGCCATCAGTTAACTCATATTTTGTGTGATATTTTTGTTTCACTGACTATATTATTGCACAAATTATTTAGCCTATTCAATTAAGTTATCACAGCATGCCATACAAAGTTAATCTATTCAAAATAAAAAATCTAAAACCTCTTTGAAATAAGGATTTCAGAACCTAATTCAATAATGTAGGCAATTGTGTATCATTAAATGGATGACTGAATAGCTACATATTTAAAAGGAACTTAAATTCAAAATGTGATATTCATAACTAGAGATTTTGTAGGAGAATATTTCATAAATTAGACTAATGGAGTAGCAAAAGTGAATGCTTTGTCTTCAAAGTATAAACCAGGATTATTAAGAAAGAAAGAAAGAAAGAAAGAAAGAAAGAGAAAAAGAAAGAAAGAAAGGAAGAAAAAAAGAAAAAGAAAAAAGAAAAAGAAAAAGAAAAAAAAAGAAAAAGAAAAAGAAAAAGAAAAAGAAAAAGAAAAAGAAAAAGAAAAA
>WEKY01028555.1:11449-40808 GCA_013390045.1 Picathartes gymnocephalus | reverse complement strand
TAAAATACTGGAAAACAGACTACACAGGTAATTTCATCCTTCTGAAAAGCAGGGCACACCAAGTAACTGAAAACCATAAGGAAATATTTCAGATGTCATGGTATGGCTTTTAAATAAGAAGTACTAATCTGTGCTCAAAAATTCATGGGGCATAGTCTATATTGCCACAACCTGCACTTGAAATTTGCTGTTAAAAAAGAGTTAGCACACGCATAGTCACAATAGTGTCAGTAGCAGAAACAAATAATATTCTGTATTGGCCCGAGAGTGAAGAGCTAACTCACTTATATATCTTTCACTGCAGAAAACATCTTAGAAAATGCGTCTTTGTAACAGCAGCTAGGGTGAATTCTTTTCACTAATTTCATAAAAAATTATTTCCTTATGTGGAAATCGTCTCTAGCATGGAAATGGCCTCTTTCAAATTTCAAGAAAAAACAGGTATTATTATTCATAGCAGTTACTATTATTCAGACTGCTCAGTGAATTCCAGTAGCATGCTTCCAAAACCCTTCTGAAATAATCTTACCTATCCTCTCTTTAAGTCTTACCCAAGTTTGTGCTACAACTAGATTAAATATTTCTCTTCCTGTCATGAAGAAAAGTATTGACTGTCACATCCACAAAACCTTCAACCATAGTCAGTCTTTGGGTGCTTATCTTGCAATTTTCCAACAGTATGAAAACCTGAATTGGAAAGAATTTATATTAAAAAAAAAAAAAATCTTCCTGCCAACATTTTCCTGTTCTGGCACATCTGAAGAAAAATATTTATCTTTGGTTGAAGTGTATCATCTTGCCCTCAGCAATTCATCCATTCTACTTTCCAAAGTGGCAGGAAATCTTATGTGGCTTGTTTTAGCCTTACAAATCTGCCTGACACTGCTTGAAACTATCTTGTTGGGCAATAATTTATTTTATGACTGAGAATTTTATGTCTTGTTACTTTTAAATGTTTTCCATTAGAGAATTAAAATCTGTCTCACTGGCATTAAAAGCATTATACCTTGCTCACAATTTAGATTTGGTTAAAATCCACAAACTACAACTGTGTAAAATTAATGTCTACCGATAATATGACAGACTAAGCAACTTATTTACCAACTTAAGACAGGAAATCTGAGGTTTGGTTTTTTGGTGTTTTTGTTGTTTTTTTTTTTTTTTTTTTGTTCATATGACCATTACAACAGGATGGACATTGTTGAGCTAAATAGTATCAGAGCACAGACACTTCTGAATTTTAGTGAAACTCTCAAGGACTACAGATAGTGTGCAATCCTGTGATTTATCTCAATTCTTTGTAATATAAGGTTGATGTACAAAACCCAATACCCAAAAGTTTTAGGAAGATTTCATTTATTATTAGCTTGTTCTCAAGTAACCCCCAAACTTATTCTTGTTACTGTGTAATAGTGCCGGTTCCAGTGTCTTCTGGACCTGGGTAAATGGAGTTTGTCATCAGCTATCTGATGGGTGCTGCTCCCTTCTTTGTTAGCCCTTGTTAAAAACAGTAAGTTCCCTCAGTCCCAAATGCTGCTGGCGCTTTCCCCATTCTTCCTTTTCATCCTTGTTCCATTTACCTAAATTAATCATGGCTATGGCAGTGCGAAAGGCTTCCCTTTGAATGGCTCAACTAGCGGACACATCGCAACTTTTCACATTAGTCACTCCCAATCAACTACTGGTTGTCTCCACTTTCCTAATTTACTTTTTTGCTTCTTTTTAGCCTTTTTCTCTATCCAGCTGAGACCATGCAGTTCTTAATAAGCCAAATCTTGAGACACTTGTGTTCTTAAAGTGTCACGTAAGATGAAGATATGCATGGGACTGGAATCAAAATACTAACTTTAGTTATAGCTCCATTGTCAGTTAAACTGGTATGAGGGTGGACTACCAGGGAAAGGGGTGGCTTCTTTCCCTCTTTTCCCTCACTGCATGCTCCCTCAGCTTTCTCAGCAATCACATGACAAATAATGCAAACACCATTGTTTCTTATCAAACAAATAAATTCCCTCCTGTTCCTCTCAAGGCCTTCTAAATACTCAAATCTGCATAGCAAAGGCACTGAGAGAACAGGTAGCTGGAGCCAAATGACAGAATGCGAGTGCCTTTTTCAGCAGCAAGAATGTTAAAGTGAAACAAGAAGTATTACAAAACTTTTTCTTATTTTTCTTCATCCACAGACATACTCACTTCAACACTTTCATCACTTTCTCATTAAATGACATTTCAGTCATTTAAACATACAAGCACAGGGATTTCATATATGAGTACTCTCACTGGGTATTATATTGTCAGTTGTTATTTTATTGTCTTCACTCACAATGAATGAAGAGCCAAATTATCTCCATACTGCTCATTGAAGAATAGCTTAAAACTACTTTGTAATGGCTACCTGCTCAATCAAGAGAAGAAATCATAGAATCATTGAATGTTTTGTGTTGGAAGAGACCTTAAAGATAATCGAGTTCCAACCCTTCTTCCATAGGCAGGGATGCCTTCCACTAGACCTGGCTGTTCAAAGACTCATTCAACCTGGTGTTGAACAGCTCCAGGGTCATCCACTTCTCTGGACAGCCTGTTCCAGTGCCTCACCACTCTCACAGTGACTTTCTTTCTGATATCTGATCTAAATCTATCCTCTCTCATTTGAAAGTCATTAGCCCTCATCCTACACTTACGCATCCTGAAAAGGAGTCCCTCACCATCTTTCCTGAAGTCCCTCTTTAAGTACTGAAAGGCTTCATATGTCCCTGGAGCCTTCTGTTCTCTGGACTAAATAACCCCAGTTCCCTCAGTGCATTCTCACAGGGTAAGTGTTCCAGCCCTCTGATCATCTTTGTGGTCTTCTCTGGACTCGCCCCAACTGACCCATGTCTTTCTTAATTTGGAGGCCCCAAAACTGGATGCAGCACTCCAGGTGGAGCCTTGTGAGAGCAGAGTGGAAGAGCAGAATCACCTCCATTGACCTGCTGGTCTCGCTTCTTTTGATGCAGCCCAGGATACAATTGGCTTTTTGAGCTGTGAGACATATTCCATTCACACTCTTAAGCCCTTCTCCTCAAGGGCTACTCTCAATCCACTAATCTTGATCTCCTGATGGATTATTTTAAAAAAATGACAAAATGATGTACTTTTCAAGATTAAACAGGACACACTTAACCTTCGATTAGCTATAGTGTGCTATCCACTCATAGTTTGTTTTGGGTACTCTAAATTATTCATGCTCAAATAAAGTTTGAAAGCCTTTTTGATATTTGGATTGGTTTTTCCTACCTTTTTCAATTCAAATTTTAGGTGTCTGCTGTAGTCATACAGTTTGGTTTTTAGATTGCTAAAACTCATAGAAGTATCTTCACTGAACATTTTCAATTTTTGTTAATGAATATCCAGACATGGTTTGATGCTTCAACAACTGTCTCGTGATCTCTGTTTTGAAGAAAGTTGCTTGATCAATATTTACTATGATTTCTGTGTTACTAATCAAGCCAGGAAATTGCATTTTTTGAAGTAGAACCTTGTCACATAGTTTTCAGGCTATTCGTGTATTTAAAATTTGAGATTTCATTTAGACACCAAACAGCAGAATAATCTTTTTTCTTTGCTTTACATTAGGTTGAAGGCATCAACCAGCTCAGTATCTCCAGATGCAAAAATCATTGTTTGGCAATATAATTTTCACTGTCAGTTAATGAGGTCAAGAAAAAATATAGTAACATCATAGAATAAAATGACACGGCTATGTTAAGTCTTGTCTTCTCTAAATCTCTGTTTACATACCTTCAAAATACAGTGCAAAATGAGAAAGTTATAAGATCAAGACTCCTTTGGTTTATTTTATTCTGTTTTGTTCATTGTCCTGTTACACTAATAGAGTAGGACAATAACATGTCCAACAACAAATAATTTGTGATCTAGATATTGTAACATATATAAGTGAATGGCAGCTTGAAAATACTCTATAATGATAGTGGTAATAAAGTCTAATTCAATCCCTGCATTTGAAATGATATGTAGAAGTACTTAAAAACCGCTAAAAGGTAGCATGTATTAGTATATTTTACTTTAAAAATTTTAACAAACCACACTTTTTTTTTCTAATAAAGATACACATTAGCATGACATAAACAAATGTAAACCTGATAGTATTTACAGATGAACCTGAAAAATTAATTGTAATAGAACATAATCAATGGAAAACACCTAGAATTCTTTGGATCATTTTAATTCTAATAAATTACCATTTAAAAGGAATTTTTTATTTTCAAGGATTTCTGAAGTATCAGTCAAAATTGTTCTCTTATGAGTTTCCTTACTGTTCAACTACCATGATATACATTGCTGTAGTTCCCCATTATCTAACTGTCTTTAGATAAAGAACTTTAAATCTTCTACAACCAATTTGCTCTGCTATTTTCTGGATCTTTACTTAGTCAGATCCTGGAATCCTAACTAAAAAAGCAGTATTGAATCTCTCTGACTTGTACTCTGGGAAGAAGCAAATAATAGTATACTCAGTTTTCAAATTCCAGGTACTCAGCTCTGTTTTATAATGTCAGTGATTTATACATCCTCTGAGAATAGCTTGGCTCCCTTGACAAGCTTCAGTAAACTAGATTTCCAGGTATTCTGAGACCCACATCTGCTTCTGTGGAGAGACCTGAGGAAAAATAGATTCTATTAATTCAGCAATTAGAGGTAAGAAGCCATAAAATTCTCAGAAGTCACACCAACTCCAGCCACTAGTTACTAGTGGTCCTCAAATAGGTGGCCGTGCTGAAGTATGGCAAGTGGGTCTGGAATTCAAATGAGTATATATTATCTAAGAAACACCCTCAATATTTTCAGACAAAATGCTCTACGGTTGCATTCCAGAAATATTTTCATATTCTAGTCTTTGTTTTATAAGAAATAAAATTTTTAAAAATTAACAAAATTCCACATGATATATGAGAAAATACAATTGGGTTTTCTAAGGATGGCAGACCTTGCCTCAAAAAGGTCCTAAGAGTTCGTGAGCACAAACTGTGCTAATTGTGTTAAGTAATGTTTTTATCTTGGGGTATAAACATGGTTGGTGTCAAACTCCAGATTTTCTATCTTCCTTGCCCTTTTTATCCTTGAGAGTTTGCCTGTTCTGTTTTTAAAAAAATTAAGATCTGTTTTAAACATATTAGATCAGACAGGGTCACTTCTACTGACTATTTTTCTATTCATTTAAAAGTGAATATTTTACACCTTCTGCAAGTGCACCTGAAAAGAAAATTAAACTCTGTACTAGGGACAGCAAAGTAAAAGGGAACGTGAAACAGAAAAAAAGGATCAAAATAAATATAGAAATTCCAATTACTTCTATAATCTCTTTTGTTTCTTTTAAGTCAAAAAAAAAAAAAAGGCTCAATGAAGTTTTATGACAGGCTAAAGCTGTTGATAAATTGATAGATCTCTTATTACTCTAGTTAAAGGAAACAAGCCATGTCTGTGTTTCAAATAGCTTCAGGCAGCTGGAGGCTAGATGGCAGAAGCTACAGTATGTGAGAACGTGTGATGGCTTTAAATATCTATATTTAGCCAACTTCTCTGAGTGCTTCCAAAGAGTCCAAGTGTTTAGAATATGTTTTACTTGACTAGAAAAAACAAAGTAAATTCTTTTGTCAGTGCACATACACAAGTCTTGTACCATTGTGAAAGTTTTAGAGTGCTCTGCCTTTCTTTCACTTGCCACTTCAGAAGGGCTTGAATATCTTATATGTTATTTGTTGTCTCTGTCAACTCCATCAAAATGTTAAAGAAACCCTAGGGTGTTTCAGGAAACTCTAGGTGCCTGTGTAGGTTTGGGTCCTGAGTGTCTACCTTATGAGTTGAATTTCTGTCCAGGTTACGTTGATAGTAGTGACTATAGCCAGAATTAATTGAGCAAACATATATTCCTAGAGGTAATTTCGGGTGCTGTTGGGTACCTACTGGTCTTCATCTGTCCCATGAAACATTAAGTCCCAGTTTACAAATGCCAGGCCATGGAAGTGTCTTGAGATCTCTACATGATCTCAAAGAGCACATTTAGACAACTGTATCCTAAGACTGCAGAAACAGGACACTAAACCCTTAATTCAAATGTTCGCACCTACATTTAGACATCTACTTTTAGTTTTCTTAATTTCAAGGTGAATCTATCTATCTATCTACGTGCCTACCTACCTACCCACTTACCTACCTACCTATCTACCTCTCTATCTTATTTTTCATCTTATTTTTCATATTTTTCTTTACAAGTTTTACTTGACAGTAAGTATTTTGCAATTTATAAGCTATCTTCTGGTATTTTCATTTAGAAAGGAAGACAAAGCATAGTTATGGACATTGTCACACTAATAATTCAATACCTGCTGAGGAAACAAACTTCAGAATATTTGATTCAGGTTTAATGACCAAACTGAAAATTTTGAACAATATTCATAATATTATATAGATTTACAATACATTTACTACTTCATGAAATAATGTTTTGTACATTTCTAAATATGACTACCTTGCATAGATTCATCAGGGCAATAGTATGTAAAATTATACTAGGTGGAAGTAAAATCAAATCTAGAATAAAGAATAAGATTCAAACACAGGAAACAAAAAACCAAAAATGCTTGAGAATAAATAATCAGAAATCTGATCAATCCCTCAAGTACAGGACAAGATAAATGATGGAATGAGTCATTAGAAAAATCTCAGCAGCTGCAATATTTTGCTATCATTTGCATGATAGAAACAGACCACAGATCAAAACCTTTTATATCAACATGTCAGATAATTGCATGTGAAGTTTTCTCTGCCTTTGATAAGCTATACAAAACACACAGAATAAGTTAAAGACAAGAGTTTTACTTTAAATGCTTTCATATTTCAAGGATTTAATATTACTAGGTATTTTACTTAGTGAAAATTTCTCTAGCATTTTATCCCCAAGCAAAATGCTTACTAACACTTAATATTTCCTATTGAAGGGCACTAACCAGATTTAGTGATCATGGTATTTACTTCATAATTCCTTTTTCTCCATCTTTAATTTTTTTTTTCTCAACTCTCCACTTTGGCCCTTCTTTGNGAAACATCAGATAATGACATTGCAAACTCAGCCCTGATTAAATGGCAAGTGAAGAGCGAATCTCAGCAGCATTGTCTTATCACATTAAAACAAGGGGAAAATCTATTTATGAGTGAGCTGACCTCATTTTTAATCTCACAGCCTGCTGTGTGTGGCAGAGTTGGGCTTTTCATACTGCTAGTTCTAGATAGGTTTTAAGAATGGGTTCAGAAAGCCCCTTGCTACTTGAATTAAGTAATAGCTGTTGAATGCAATGGGATTCATAATCTTCTTTGCCATTTTTTCTGCATGTGTCAAAAAACTTCTGTAACAAACTGATGCTTTCTAATGTTAAATTGGATATCATTATTATTGTTATTATTATTATTATTACCATTATACAATCATATTTAATTCAAGGTATAGTTCCAAACTGATGAACTGATGGAACATTCTCAGCTTCTTTAGTTCCTTTCCTTTACATGTCTGACATTATGCAAATTATAAGTGTGAATCCTCTTGTCAGTGAGGTGAGTACCTGACGGCAAAGTTACACCTCTTTCGATGTCCAGCCTTTTCTGTGTAAAACTATCAGGAATTTGGTGGTTTGATAAAGTGTCTGTGAATGAAAGTCACTCCTGAAGTTAAAGGCTGATACTCCCAGTATCCAAGGAGAGAGATTATGAGGTCTGTGTGCCTCTTTCTCAAAAAGAACTTCAGACCAGTCACATATGTTACAGCAAGATAAGCCCATGTGGGACTCACATGTGTAAGCCTGAAGCAATCTTTTCATCTATCATTATTTTAAAAAGCTGCCAGAACTTTGACAGCCTCCCTGCACTAGTGTACCTAGCTAATAAAGAAATTGAGTATTTGGATGAGAAACATACAGTTACAAATTACATGCTTGAAGATGGTACTCACAACATAATTTTGAACATTTTTCCAATAAAGGGGACATGGATAAGACTTTCTGTATCCTAGAGTTATAGTACCATTCCCATAGGTCTTCCTACTCATTTTTCTGTTGCTTCCAAAATAAACAAAGTATTTCCCTTTTTTATAATGATAATATACACTGAAAATTGAAGCACAATACTGCATTCTCAAGTTTATCTTTTATAAATGTTTCAAGTAATTAATGCTGAATTAATATTAGAAGTACGTATGACATCTTCACTAATTCCAAAAGAATTCTTTTGGATTAATGATAATACAGTAAATATCAAAAGAATTAATAGTGATTAGGATAATATTTTCAAGTGCCATCCTCACTTAACCAGAAATTTCATATTTTTTAGCAAGCTTCCATGGCAGGTCTTTATAGTAAGTTACAAATCATCATTATTTCTTTTCATATTCTTGTGCTAATATTAATCAGAGTAGCTACTTATGCATATGTGCAGATAGCAGTGCAGTAGTGTATCTTCTAGAATTAAAGAGTAATTGAATGTCAAGTATTATTATTATAACAGGCATTGTTTTGAGATTTTCTCTGATGTTCATGCTTTGCCTTTTTAATTTTTTATTTTAAGATCTCCTTTATCTCTTTTGTATTGTGGCTTTGGATTTGAAAGAAAAGGCACAAAATACCAAACTATTGTTTTCAGGACAAACTTGCTTTAAAACCCATCAAATTATAAGGAAAACAACTGGCAGAGAATAGAGTGATTTAAAATCCCAATCTGAAATATCCTGAGGACAACCCTAAGGAGGGGAGTGTTCTGCTGCTTATCATTTTCAAAATTCTGGTACCAGAGAAGGTGTTTGAAGCTGCTACCCAAAACCATAGGACACCTTGAATATCTCCACAGTGGAAAGCAGGCAAACACACTCCCTAGCAACCTTATAAGTTTTGCTTCATAGCAGCTAATTCTCTCCAAGCACTTCCTAGGAACCGTCTGGGGAAAAGCCAGGGATGAATCATATTGTTCCCAAGATTCAGTACAGTAGTAATTCTGTTTATGGGGAGAAAAGCATTTAGCTGTAGGTGACAATCAGAAAGAAATGCTCTGTCACTTGTCTTCAGGGGCAAAGGAAAGGTTCTACTGTATTTTATTTTCTAATGCGGATGTAGCCATTACAAAAGGCTGCAAATTCTTAAAACTCTGAACACCACTTTAGTCCATTCATCCTTCCTCATGCCAGAAGTGTGTTTTAGAATGTCTTGTTTATATTATATATAGCTCTTAAAGAAATTTGGAATTACATTGTTCAATTGAATTAGTAAAATAAGTTATAAAACATCTCATTAAAGCCACAGTTTTAGGTATTTGTCTTTGTACAAACAAATATGTACTTTTGCCAGAACTATTTACACAACATATTAGACAGGATCTTTTGGGCCATTTAACTATTCAAAATATTGAGGAAAAGTGAAGGCACAACTCCTAAGTTCAGACTTTTTGCTCTCTTAGTTGTTAAGGAATGGCATGATATGGTAAATATACCACAAATCTTTAAAAAACCAATAACTTTAAACTACCTTAATTATTGCTGTTTAAAGAGAAAAGGACAAGTTCAATTTCAGAACTAAACTCAGTATTTCAAAAGCTGTGTGAATAGAAGAGTTCCATCAGTCATGCAATAAGAGTATCATCAATTTAGTAATAATTAATCCCTCCATGGATCATGACATTTGCTTATCTCAGACTCATTAACTCAGCAGCAAAACATGCCAAACCCACCCGGCTTTCTGACCTCAAGAGCAATTAGAGATCTTCAGAAAATTAAGTCATTGAAAGCAGTTAATGAAACTACAATGTAGGGTGTTTTGTTTTGTTTTGTTTTTTTACCATCAATCATACTGTTAAATTCCATTTATGTATTTGGCACGTTACAACGATAATTTTTTCCTCTCCTTGTGATTTTCCATTTTGGCATGGGTGACAAAGCTCTGATTCTCACAGGACCTTATCTGAAATTTGTGGTCTCTCTCTTGTGGCTTGTCACTCCCAAGTCTCCTGTGGCCCTTGGGTCTCTGAAGACAATTTCAGACACGAGATGGTGCGCTTGCGTGGTAACTCCACTGTGTCGCATGTCTATGCGATCCCTTGAGAATAAAGTATCCACGGCCATTTCCTTTGCTGAAAGAAAACAGCACGTATAAACGCAAACAAAATCAAGAACAGTAAAATGTGCTGCCTGAAAAATTTCAGTGATATTTATGTTTTCTTCAACAGTATCACTCTTGCATTTCTTTAAAGTACTTACGTAAACCATCTTTGTAATATAATTTGTAAATAAAATCTTCAAAACATGGCAGGTAATTAGAGATTATTTTTAATTTTGTCTGTATCGGAACTGCTGTCTAAAATTTTACAGAAACTTAGTGAAAATCCTGACAATTGCAAGAGAAAACACTGAAATGAAAAATTCCTGCTTGTCTCTAATACAAAGCTAACCACTATTCATTTTCATGTTTCATTTATATGAGAACTAAACTTAAATTACAACAGTTGAGGAAAAGGAAATAGAATAAAAACATTTTAAATATCCGTTCTAAATCTGTGTTAAAGGAGACAGAAGAGGTAGAAAATTCACAGAAAAGATTAAGATAATTTATGTATAAAAGAATAAAAGACACCAAGAAGATTAAATTTAGTCTTTTCTGGCAGTTTCATAGCAACAAGTTAGAGATGGAAAAGGCCTATTAGATTATTCATTTCATCTCTCTGTCAAGGCAGGATTTTCTCCAGCTATATTTTTTCCTGTGCTTTCTCCTATCCAGTGTTGAAAATGCTAAATGATGAATCTTGAACCACTACCCTTAGGAGACTATTCCAAATCCTATTACATCTCCCTGTCAGAATATCTACAGATATTCAATCTAAACATTCCATTTGTTAATCTTACCTCTTTACTTCTAGGATATCTGGTTTTCCATATAAAATATTTTCTCTTCTTCTCTCTCCCTCTCTGTCTTGCTATGTCTCTCATCCCCCTTAGTTTTTGTTTAGCTAAACTTTTATGTTTAGATTATTTATCATTACACTGAATAGATTATTTATCATTACTCTGAAGTCATTCCCTCCATCTCCCTGTATCTCTTTTTCTTCTATTTCCTGAATCCTGTCATTTTTCTGTTATTTTTCTTGGTAATGGTGTCTAAAATTTGCAGGTACCCAAGACAGTAAATCGTAAACAAGTAGAGGATGAACCATAGAAATTTACTTTAAACTACCTACTTTCAGGAACTAGGCAAAGAGGAGAGTTATGATACTTGAGGAAATGCAATTTATAGGAAAAGCAAAGTCAATGTAGATAAATAAGGAAGACCACATATAGTGATTAAAATATTTAATTTTCATATTTTCAACACACATTAAAGCCAACGGAAGAAGATCAGTGAAATTTAAATTCTTTCTTAAATATTTTTGTAAAAAAAAAAGAAAAAAGAATTTTTAAAATTATTAGAAGGAAATTTACATGGAAACTGAAGCTTNCTTTTTCCATGTGCCTGAATCTTCATCAGGAAAAATTCCTGAAATATTACATTTTCAGTGAACCTGTATATGTTATAAAACTACAAGTTAAAACTAAAGCACAGAGAATATATATGCCTAAAGCTAATATAATTGATATATTTAAATGTTATTTTTTCATCATATTAAAAATAAATTATCCTTCTAGAAATAATTTAATCAATCCTTTCATATATTTACCATAATTCTAGTAGATTTAATACAGTTTGATGAATTACATACTGTCACTGGACAGGAGTGGTCATCTAAAGCAGATACCCAAATATCTATGAAATGGCTGAACTGTAAAATGAAGACATGAAAGAACTTTCTCAGATAAGGTAGCAACACTGCAGTGAAATGCAGATCAAAATTAGGCCCTGTCACTTAATAATTAAGACAATGATTTAAAATTCCAGACAGAAAATTATCTCAGACTAGTTCTTTATATAGTCTTAAGCAGCTGTTAATACTAGGATTTTTCAGTCAGGTAAAGGAACGGTTTTGAAAATGACGTGATTAAACACAATGAGCACAATGAGGACATCTGACTTTAATGGCAACAAAAGTGTTTCCGTGTTCTGCTGTATTGAAGAGCACAGTTGTCTCCATTTAATTCAATGAAAGAAACCATGATAGTGATCTAATCCCATTATCTTCTTTCCGTGGAGTGGATTAGAGACTGTGAAGGATTCTTAGGGTTTTTGTGTGTTGTGGTTTTTTTAAAAGATACCTTGAAGTGCTTGAAAAGAACATTTTCCCTTTTTTAAAATACATTGTCGTATTTTACTAATATAATACAATGGAAAATTAATATTGGAAGCAATACATTAAGGCAGGGGAATTACTAGAAAATATCTTGGTTAAACAGACTGTAGAACTGTGTATGTGTGCACTGATATCCAATGTATTTCTCCACATCAAAATTTTGGCTTAAAAATATACTTCTGAATGCACATTTGACATTAATGTACTAATTGAAATCTCTTTTCTGTCATCTGATTGCTTTGATAGGCTACTGCATGTTTTTTTCTGAGTTTAGACTTTATATCTTCGCTGTTGATATTGTAACATGGGATGACATCTTCTACTTACCCTCCATCTTTCTTCTTTTTTGAAATATTATTTAGAATTTCCAGAGTCGGAAGGGACCCACAGGGATCATTGAAGTCCAGCTCTTGGCCCTTCATAGGACAGACCCAAGAAACACATCATGTGTCTTTATTAAAGTGTTGTCCAAATGCTCCTTGAACTCTGGCAAAATATCCATGAAGTTGAAGCTAGATGCAAAAGAAAAGAGTATCTATTGAGAAGAATACATTTAAGTTTTCAGTCAGAAGTTTTCTTCTCTAATAATGTGCTTCCACTGCTAGCAGAGTATTTTTCAAGAATATTTTTCAGATTACATAAAATCTATTTAGGTCACAAAAATAACAGTTCTCACCAACCATCTCAAATTATGTGATATGATTAAGCTGAGATGTGCCACCCTCAAATCAATATTTTTTGATATAAAATTATGTTCTATATATACAATTAATTTATCTTCTTCAGTTGTTAAACCTGAAGTCTTTTTTTTCTGCACTGATTGTTCACTAGTCTTCCTTTCTCCTAACCAGTCTAAAAACAATGGCCCAATTGTTTGCTTTTGCCTATCTATAGGTTAAGCTTTGAGTAAATCTGTACAGAGAAATGACTTACACTTAGAAGAGACTTAGGATCAGGTGTCTAAAACAGAAGTTGTAAACAGCTCTAGTAATTTCATAAACAGAATAAAGACAGAGGAATGGAAATGGCTGCTAAAGACATAGGAGAAAGATTTTTTATTATCTTATCCTAAATACTTAGTTCCAAAATGATACTTAACAACTGCACGGAAATAAACAGAAATTCTTGTAAACTGTTTGACCACCTTCTAAATGTAATAATATTTAATCCTTCTTAACAGAATGTCATAGTGAGTTATATTGCCTTTGCTAATCAAACGCAAATGTCATGACTGCAGCATATCTTTTGCAGATTACTTTATGAGTCTAAAGAGTTTGACATTTCAACAGATTCTGCATTCCAAATATATTTTTTTAAAGAAGAAATGCAGAAAATGACCAAACCACTAAATCATTTACAAGGAAAATCAAAATATTGAAACCTCATGGCTTTTTTTCTCTTTGTTTCTTCCCCATCAATACAATATTATTTTATTAATGGCCATTTCCCTTCTATTCCGCTGTGGGGTTTTTTTTAATAGAAAACTGCATTTTTAAAATATCATGAATTATTCCTTAAAATTACTTTTTTTTTTTAAATTAGAATAATTAATTAACCAAGGCACTTTTAACATGGTCTTAAGTTTCTTCCCCCCACCTCACTCAATTTTTCTTGTTGAGCACCTCTCAGAAATGTCTAGGTTTCTATGTGTAGTTTTAAGTGTGCTTCATTTAGAACAGGTGGTGTCAAGGTTTAAGAAATATTCCTGAGATTTGTGTGAAGGGGCAATCTCTAAAGACTCCTTAAAGAGATTTTCAGAAAATAAAACAAGGAAATAAAGAGAGAAGAAAGATTACAATAATCCCATAAAAAACTATACACTGAGGATATACTGTTCTGCTGCAAAAAATATAGACTTTTGTCTCCTCGGTATTTCTTAATCCAACATCATTCACTGACTCAATTATAAAATCTAAAACAGTGTAAAAGGAAAGTTATATAGTGAATAGTCAGTAAAGGAGAAGAAAACAAGGACAGGGAAGTTTTGTAAAATATCAAACTGTGCATTTATCATTTATAGACAGACACTAAGGAAGCTTTTTGCATAGTATTAATCAAGGGTTAGTTGGGCTTTGTACTTTTTTATAACCAGTACCTTGGAAAAAAAAAGACAGAAAAAATTACAAAATTATAAGAAAGCACAGTAAACCCAAAACACAATAACTCTACTTACTAATTTATTATTATCTTTTTGAGGACAAAACATTGAAATCTCTGGTTGTAATAATAATGTTTTTATGTAAGAGGAGGACACATTTTAAGGTGTTTTTTTTTTTTTTTTTTTTAGAGCGTGCAGGAAAGCCATATCTATATGAAAAATACAGTTATTCTTATATTTTGTGAAACTTTATAATTAGGGGAGTAAGGGGAGGTCCCTCTTCTCTAAATCCTCAATTTGGTGTTGAGATTAGACGGTGAATTGTTTTGTGCTCTATACCTACAGAAAGAGTGCAAGACCTAAAGTATGGGTAGTCTATTTTGTGAGAGCTAATTAGTTTTATAATGAGATCATCAAAATCTTTTGTTTTATTCTGCAAGATGATAAAACAGTACAAAACAAACAAGACTGAGACAATCTGAAGGAGATTCTGATGCAATTTATGAGGACTACAGTGAAGTCTCTTTCAAATGTGTGCAGATAAAAATGTCAGACTAATTTTTTGTAATCTACATCCTTCTCAGGAACACTATAGTTCTAGAAACATTGCCTAAAATGGGAGTTTTTAAAATAAAAGTAGAAACAATAATATTCAAATTAATTTTAACTTATTTTTGCTTGTTTGACAGTCTTAATTGTAATATTCATATTTCTTTCTACTGTCGTACTTCCACCTTGACAAGAAAACATTTCTATTGACTTTACTCATGCAAGCAGTTGTCAGCATGTTTATGAAGAACTTCAGGTATCCTGAGAGTTGATGGTCACAGCATTTACTATTTGACCAAAAGATATATTAATCTTTAGCAGTCACATCTCTTTTGGGACAATTATTTTGAGGCCATAGGTGAGAAAACCTGTCAAGTGTGTGGAAATGATGACCAAAAGTGGTCTTTTATTCACCAAGTTCTTCATTTTTGTATCAGGCAATTTCACTGTGCAAGCAAGTAATTCCACCATGTTGTAACTCAAGCAAGCAGAGCAGAAGACCAGCTTGGCTGAACAGGAAATTCCTTGTGGAGCTCCAAATGAATAGGAAATTTCATGATTTCTGAAAGCGAGGTCAGCAGTTGCAATGAATTACAGAATCACCGTTCATGGATGCAATGTGAAGACATGAAAGACTAAAACTCAATTAAATTTTAAACGGGCCAGTCTTATGTCAGGTAATAAGAACAGCTTTTTAAAGTATGTTAATAGCCATAGTAGGTCTAAAGAAAAAATTGGACTGATACTTGTTGAAGACACTTATCTGATTAATAGGGATGAAGAAAAAGTAGAGGCATTCAATGTTTTTTCTTTTATTTCAGTTTTTAATAGTATTGATAGACAGAAGGGTGCCTGATCCCCTGAGTCAGAGGAATATGTGTGTGGTAACATCAGTGTATCATTTGTGGACAGTGAAATTTTCAGGGAACAGCTGTATAAATTGGGTATTCACACATCCATGGGGGCTGATGGCATTCATCCCTAAACACAGAAAGAGATACCAGCTGTCATGGCTGGACCCTTCTCAATCACCCACCAAAGTTTGTGGGAGCCTGTAGACATCCTGATGACTAGAATCTGGTCAATCCTATTCCAGTCTACAAAGAGGGTATGAGGGACATCCCAGGGGACTACAGGCCTGTTAGTCTAACCTCAGTTCCTGGAAAAATTATGGAGATTGTACTGGGTGCTACTGAAAGACATTTAAAGAATAAAGGAATCATTAGACACAGTCAACCTGGATTTACAAAAACAAAATCCTTTCCAACCAATTTAATATCCTTCTATGAAAAAATCATCCAAGTAGTGGATGAAAGGAAGGCAATGGATGTAGTTAACTATCTTCAAATGCCTGTTTTCAAAGTCAAGCATTATCAATTAGAATACCAAGACATAAATTTGAAATTAACATGCCAGCATTTGTTTCTTGTTAAATGTTCCTTATTATTGAGTAGAAGATATTCTCAAGACCCCACAACCTGATATAAGAAACCAAATTCATTATTAGTATGTATCCCTTTGTTTTGCTTGGAGGAGAGTATGCTTTAAATATATTTATGAATACAGGGAACCAAAAGAATATAAGACAGTATTTTTTTTTATTTTCCCTTTTCAAAAAGGGTTGTTAAAGTTCTAATTCTATATCAGTTGGTCCATGGTGCTGCAATTAATTGATTTTTCTGGAGGTGGTACAAAACAGGGCATCTTTCAGAATTTTCTGAATTATTTCTAGAAATTAAATGTCAGCAATGACACGATACCTGAAACAATTATGAAAGAAAGAGGACATAGATATAAGTTCAAACTCTTTCTCTGCTTTTGCCACCAGAGTTTTCTTCATTAAAAGCAAGAAAATCATTAAAGACAAAAAAAAATATTGTTGCATAAAAGAACTCTAAGTAAGAGTTACAAATATTTTCTTTGGGAAGAATGCTCTTTTTCTGTATTTTTTATTTTTTGATGCTCATCCTAAATGCATCTGACATTCATGTGCAATCAGCTGCTAAATCATACCCTCACATCAATATGATTGTATATCTTAACCTGATTAAGTCAGTTTTCACATTTTTCCTGAGAGGGACACAAGGAGGTCAATTGCTTGTCAATTTAGACTGTTACTAACAGACAGTTTTATGAGAAGGAGCAGCATCAATGGCCTGCTTTGTCTCTAGTTAAATTAAATTGATAAGTTTATTTTCAGAACAAAACACATTCAGCAGCTTTAAACAATAGAATAATGTGGTTATTACCAATAAAACCCATGAATGCTATAATACCTTACAAAGGAGAATAATGAGAAGTAATAATAATAAACTTAGAAATAAAAGCCACCTGAATTGAACTGGTTTTTTGTTTGTTTGGTTGTTTTTTTGTTGGTTTTATTCTGGTTTTTTGGGTTGGGTTTTTTTTTGGTTAGGGTTTTTGGGGGTTTTCGTTGTTTGTGTTGTTTGTGGTTTTGTTGTTGCTATTGTTTTGTTGTTGTTGTTGTTGTTGTTGTTTGTTTTGTTTGCCTCCCTCAGTCTGCTGATTTTCAGCCATTTGTTAATTATTTGTATTTTAAAAAAAGAAGGAAAAAAAAGAAATTTCCTCTATTCTAGATTATTTTCTCTCAATAAATACTTAATCTCCAACTTCCTTTTAAAACAACATTCTTTAAAGGAAGAATCTGATTGAAAAGGTGTGAATAAAACCACAAAAACTATGCAACTTCAGAAGTCTCTAGATGAGATCCAAGCTTTAGTTGTGGTCAATTTAAAATATAAGATTACAAGGATTACATTCAGAAATGTCACTGCACATATGACTGTCTTTGAAAAAGAGTATGTTGATTAAAGATTGTTTTTGCATAATGAAATGTAGGATTCTAGGTCTCAGAGCGAGACTTTGAATAATCCTGCTGTCTAGGTTATTCTAGTATTTCTTTTTTAATCTTGATATTCTAATTCCAAGACCCGAATTGTAAAGCAGTAAGATTTAATTTGCCCAGTCTAGTAAAGTGTTTGGTCACTTGTCCCCTGAAGATGGGAAATGCTCTAGGATCCCATGATTTAGATGTAGATCCATACCCAACAGTCTGCATTGGCTTTTAGAACAATCTGCCACAAATAAAAATGAGGCTCTCCTGTCTCCTGTCCCATTTATCTAGAAAAAGGCGGTGACTCCACTGTAATTTCAGGGAAAGTATCACCTAAAGTATGATGAAATTCAAGTGAGGGTAGAAATGATAAAAACCTGTGTCACTGTCCTCTCTCTCTCTCTCCAAGCAGATCTGAACTCCAGCTTCGTCCTGAGAAGTAGATCTGTCAGATATATAACATGGAGAGAACTGCACACTCTAAGGACAATAGGTTAGAAGCTATGAAAAAATAGTGCAAATGAGAAACTAAAAAGATTATAAAAGGGATTTATGAGAACTATTTCAAAGTCTTTATATGTGATTGCATCTGAGTACACCAGAATCTTGAAATTGTATTTCCCAGGGGATGGAGCTAAAGAAAGAAAATGGATTTCTCTAAAGTTGAAGGTTACTGGAAACATTATATCATCATTACAAGTTAGAAAGAAATTACCATTTTTTAAGGAAGGTTTAGACAATCATATGACAAAAAAAGGTTCTGGAATATTTTCTCAATTTTATGGCAAAATATGACTTTTAGAGGTGAGCTTCATCTTGTTTAATTTTAGATATCCAAAATATATCATACAATCACCCTTGGAAGAAAGAGGTTTAATGAGATGGAGATAAATACGTGTCATATAATGGGAGTTTTGTTTGTTTGTTTGTTTTTGTTTTCTTTTGTTTTCTTTTGTTTTCTCTTAGAGTCTAATACATTGTGTCTGTTCCATTTTTCTAATAACAAGAAGATTTTACCATACATAATTCAGATTATGAACTTTTAGACATCCAGCATAAGGCAGAGTAAAACTCCTATAGCTGACCTCTCAGTCTCCCTTCTGGTTCTGTTTTATATCCTTATGCTATTTTAAATCAATTCTCAGGAATAACAAAACTTATATTTTGTCATTCAATGCAAGTCTATCTACTCTTCATGACTGCTCACTATATACAAACTCAGGAACACATGACATTGCATTTTAGTTGGCTGAAACTGCTGAACCTCATATTTACTCTATATAAACAACAATAACATCCTCAGCTTAGATCCACTAAGAAAGCATCCATTTTAAAGATTTTCTCAAACACATTTTTCACTGTTAAACCGTGTTGTATTTTCAGTGTTAGCTATGGTTTGCAGAATGTGAGTTCTTTATTTAGATAACACAGTTACAAATTAGGGAAAATGAAGCCTGCTCTTGCCTGTCTTAGCTGGGAGAATTTTCTTTTCAAGCTTAGTGATTTGCCTTCACATACAAAGTTTTTAATTATACCTTGCACTTCTTTGAAGCCCATTAGACATCTAGAAATGTAGCATACTGTAAATATAATTATACTTACGAGAAGTAATTAATGTAATGGATTTTCAGTCTACCTCACCTAGTGAACTGCAACCTGTTCCAATTTATTATGCTGTTTCACAGCAGTAGTACAAGGGGGTAAATATTGTCTTTCATAATAATTTTGAGTGTTTATTAAGGAGATTCCCTGCATATCTCATAGAATTAATTGCAGAAAACTACTTAGTTCAGAAGATCTCATGACTGCTGATAATAGTAAAGCAATACATTAAGATTTTGGCTTATTAATTCAGTGGTCAAAAAAACCCAGTATTATCTTTATGTCATATGTAGGATTTAAATTCTGATCTATCCAACAAGGATCCACCTGCCTGGAACAGACTATTGTGTCTTTCCTGGAATGCATGACAAGGTCTTTTAATATTTTTTTTTCCTGGAAAAACAAACAAAAAATTGCCATACCAAACCATTTTCTTTTCTCTTATTACGATACAAAAGTCCTTCATCACAACACCCTTAGGCACATGGTGCAATTCTTGAGCTTGTCCTGTTTAGGACATGGTATTGAACTTCAGTGATCCTCGTGGGCCCCTTCCAACTCAGGAAACTCAGGATATTCTATGATTCTGGTGTCTTTTTTTTTTTTTCCCCTTCTAAAGAAAAGCATTTCTAAATCCCTAAAATCATAAAGAGACTATCATGACTGATCAGGATAGAGAGAAGCTGGGGTGGGTGCAGGGAATCCAATTTATACATTAGGAAATTTTGAAAGTGATTTCAATATAATACTTATACATAAGGTTTTTTATACATACTTGTTTGTCTAATGTTCCTCATAAACATCATTCACTCTGTCAAATGTCTTTTTTATACATACAGACAATGAGGAAAAATATTTCAGAAGAATTTTTAAATATTTTTAAGTCCTTTCCATACTGCTTAAAAATATGAAGATCTGTATCTCCTCAATTTATTAATAATTTACAGAGAAATATGAAAAGTTGAGCAATGTAGTGCTTTACTTTCCTTTTTTAGTCAGAACTATACTTCTGAGCATAGATTTATAGTTACTCTGCTGCCTAATTAAGTTGACAGAAAATCCTTTTCCTTTTGGTCGCTGTACTATGCAACACTGGTAATTCTGCATTTTCTGTCAGCCTCAGTTTTAACTTTTTTTTACTTTTTTTTTCGTGTTGCTGTATAACATTTTCAAAGTCTCAAGAGTAAGCTGTTACCTACATGCAGAGACCAAGAGAACAAATGCAGATTGTGTCTCTGTACATCAAGGTGTGTTGTAACCTGATAAATTGTACTTAAAGTGAGTTACTGACAGAAGAACCCAGAATAAAATCTCATGAAGATTAGTTACGAATCATCTTTCTTTCACTGTGACTGATTTGTTTCAAAAAGGTTTGGGGCATGTCTCTATGCAACGACCTTGTGGTTTTTCGTTGCTAGTCCAAATATATCAAGAGATGCTGTTTGTATTGGCTGAGATACACACAATACCATTTATGTAATTAGCTTTGAGATAATGTGCGAGTAAACAAACTACTGGAAATTTTTACGTTGTTAATCTCTGTCAAGTTGAAATCACTTTTAGGATTGTCATGTCAAAACACAACAAATCAAAGCCAACTTTATTGCCATCTTTATTTTTGCAAATGTTAAAATGCATACACTTGAAGTTAAAAAGTAATTTGAGATATTTATTACACATTAAAATCTTATCATGCAATTATGTATCAGAACTTTATGAATAAAAAGGAAGATTTTAGTAATGTTTTTAATAGGAAATTTTGTATGATAATTTTATTTTAGAAGAAAAAATCATCAGGAAAGAAGTATAATATTTCAAAATTCATGTTAAGATTCTAGTTCTGTATCAATTGGTCCAGGGCACTGATGTTAATTGATTTTTTGGAGCTGGTATAGAACAGGACACCTTTCAGACTTTTTCTGAAGTATTCCTAGAAATTAAAAGTCAGCAATGACATGATAGCTGGGAATTCTGATAGAAATAGGACATAGGTGTAAATTCAGAGTCTTTCTTTACTGTTGTGACTTAAATTTGCTTCATTAAAGGCAAGAAAATCACTACAAAAATAAAATTAATAGAAATTGCATAAGAGGACTGATTTAAAAAGAATGAAATTACTGGATAATTTTGGTTTTTTTTCCTTTGACTTGCAAGTCAACAATACCTTGGAACTTCCATGAACTTTATTATGTCAGCGATCAATAAGCCAGGGACATGACTGTAGTTATTACCCCTCTCCTACTGTGTTGGAAGAGCACTCAGAAAGCTGTATCTCACATTCTTGGATGTAAGTATGAATGGAAATCTACACTCTGAGTTGTATATTGTCTTTTACAGTCTGCTCAGTCTTCCTAAATAGGAGCAAATGGGCTTTCTTCTGATACTTCATAGTCTTGAAGTCACAGCTGACTTTCTCTGGACAATACAGACTTTTGTAATTCTGAGCTATTAGGATAAAGTCTGGAGTTGCATCTGGGTTATTTAATTTTGCCTGTAAACCATTTTAAATCATGGTTTAGACAGATTGGTACCTGCTGGTTTTTAAAAGTTTATATAATTTGAGGTGATTAAACTATTCTTTTTCCTATTATGGAAGATGAACTATTAAACCAAATTTCTCCTCTCTAGTAATAACTCTGTTCTCTACTAAATTTCATGAAGGAGTTTTGCTCTATAATATGTATTGATTAATTTTCCTCTACTAACTGGGCTGCCAATCCTTACAAAAGAAAATTATTCCAGCATGATTATGCACAAAAGCTCATCCAGAATCAGACTGTGTCGAAAGCATGTATTGTAAAAAAAAACAAACCAGACTCAAAACCCTTAATGAAACTGGAGTGCTTACATAAAGGATTTGGGCAAAAAGACTGTAATGTTATTGAAAAGAAAGTCACATCAAAGAATTGGAGGAAAAAACCAAACTTTTATGTTTATTATGAAAAAGGTTTTCATGAGTGTCCTGGTTTGAAGGACAGGTGTCTTATAAGGAAGGCAGGAGTTTCCCTTGGAATGGAAAATGTAAACCCCTTCCCTCCAAATTATTGTAATTTTGAAATTAAGGGGCTCTCAGGCAAAGATATGGGAATAGGAGTAACAGTTCTTTACTAGTATTTATAATAAAGCAAACAAACAACAAGTCCTATGGCATTAACAACAAACAGAACCAGGAACCCGGTCCCAGCCCTCTGGGCCTGCAGGCACTGTCCCCTTGGGTGCAGTGATGGTCACAGCCGGCGGGGGGCGCTGGTGGCGCTGGGTGGGCAGGGCAGGTGCGATGATTCCCCCGCGGCTGCAGGGGGCGCTGTGGTGTGAGCTCCACCAGCGCGTGGCAATGGCGGCTCGGCTGGGACAGGGAGGGATGGAAGAGAGAGAGAAGCTTTGCTTCACAAACCCCCTGGGGCAGTCGGTCCCGGCGGGGGCGGGGCAGCAGCAGCCCAGGTCCCAGCAGGGCAGGGAGAGGCGAGCTCAGGATCCCGGGCACCCGAGCAGATGGCAATGGGCCCCCCCTTTAGTGAGGTAGGTGTTAATAAGGTCCCAGTTCGGTGGCTGCTCTCACAAGCAGAGGCTCACCCCACGGCAGAAGAAGCAGCTCTGGGCGGGAGTCCAGCGGCAGCAATGAACTCCTCTTCCCAAGCAGCACCTCCAAGTGTCCTCCTCGGAAAACCCAGAGTGAGAGAGAGAGAGAGAGAGCAGCTGCTCCAGCCCCGCCTTTTACCAGCCCAATTCTCAAGATGTCTCCATCCCTCCAAGCGAAACTCCCAGATAAGAGAACTGCAAACAGATGCTTTTTCTGTCCTGAGCTTGGCCACTTCTTTTGTTCTTCTTAAGTACCCAGTCATTAGTGTTTCCTAGCAACTTATGGGAAAAAATTCTATATGTAAAAAGGAACAAAAGGAAAGAAAACCTAACCCCCAACAATGAGCATAATCAAATGCATTGCTGTCAGGGTTAATAATCTCTAATATAATAACAGTCTCACTCTTTTAGGCAAACCAGTATCTATCACACAAACTACTGTTTATGTTCTCTCTGTGGACTCAGAGAGGTACCAGTGAGTGGTGGATAGTGAGGGAGAAAGGTAGATAACTGTCTTTGAAAATTGCACCAACCATTCAATACAATGACTTTAATTGCCTCCTTCTACCACAACATCCATTATGGAATTTTCATTATTTCTTTGGAAACTCTATCTAGCACAGAGTTCACTGAAAAAATAACCAAAATAATCAGTGATTAAACTTCAGATAGGCCAAAAAGTATGTATACCAATGAATACCCAAAGTTCTCAGATATCTAATGTTCTTTAAAGACTTCATCAACTCCAAATGCAACACTTACCTTCATGGAAGTTTATGGGATTTGTTTCTTTTACAAAATCTGATAGTTTAAATTGTGTTGGAACTCTCTTTGCCTTTATTTTCACTTGTTTCGAACTTAACCTAATTTATGTCTCAGTAACTGCTTTCTTCAAACAAAATGGACTATATCAAATCTCTTAATCCAATTTCTTTTATGTAAACAGCATCTAATTTTCCTTGTTTTACTGTAGTTTGATAAGCACAGATCTTTCCAATGTTGTTCTGCCTTGGGGATACTATCCCTTACAATATATTGATATGCTTGAAAGGCAAGGTACAACAGGGAGAGGTCAACACAAAAAGCAACAGCTCTTTCATAACAGATCAGTTTGATCAGGCTTGATGCTTTAAAATAAAAATAATAAATTGCAATTTGAGAGTCTTCAAGCTATATTTTGAAAACAGAATGAAATTGCATGAATATAAAGTCATGTCAGCTCTTGAACTTATACAGGCAGGTTTTGGTAATTGCAATCAGAGGACTTCTGAATCAAGAAAATGAGTATTTGTATTACCAACACATAATGTGGTTCCACTGTTAGAAGTAATAACTAACTACCTAGAGGGATGATTATGCAAATAAAAGCAATTTTGGTTTCTGAAAATAAGGCCTCTACTACTATTTTATTTACAAGAAAATAATCTCAACTTCACAGATTTTCTTTTGCTAACTGGACTAGTCATGAAAATGGCTAATGTGAAAGGAAATTTAGAAATTAGCAAAACATCTATTTGAATTTTGACATCCTAGAATTAGTAAAGTCTATGTTTTTCTCTTGTTCAAATATTTTTAATGGTTTCTCTTAAAAGTATCAATAACAATTCCACATTGGAGAAAAAGAAACCATAAATCTAGCGGTATATGAGTGACTTAAGAATTATTACCCTTTTTGTTAGCCACTAGCAATGAATGTGAAATTGAAAAATGGTGGTTTTAGTTAGTCTTGGTTGTTTGAAATTACAGTTTAAAAAGCCAGACTAAGAAAGAGTCTTGTGGTAGGTTCAATACATTCTCAATTAATGTTGTATGACAAACAATATGGCTTTGACATTCCTTTTACAGACATTCATTGACTTCACTAGGTTAGGGTCTGGAAAATGTGCCAAATAGAATGTCCCGATTTAGAGACTGATATTTGTTCTTTTTCCTTTCTTTTACATTCTGACTACCATACCTGGACTACAGTTTACATTTAGTAGAAACCGTGTATGCTGTAACAGCTCTACAACTTTGAACCTTTTCATTGCTTTGGATCTGTTTGCTATTAGGGTAATACACCACCTACAGCTATTGCAATATTAACATATTTATGTTTAAAGATGTTTCCCACTAAGATGTAAAGCTCAATAGTAATTTTCAAACAGTCCAAGCCATGGGCTTCATTTCAACATGAGGGATTTGTTCCCATTTAGATGAAAGGCAGATTATTTCAAGTCAAAATAAAGTATAGCTATTCTAGAATAATAAATGTTTTCACATATGTTTGTTCAGGAACACTTCTTCTGGAATAGCTGTTCATGAATAGCTAATTTGGATGGCCTTCATTTGGTGATTGGTGATAAGTAATACAAAAGAGCGGAATTCAAAGGGACTTTTCACTCATAATTCTCTTGGGGGAAGAGGAGCAAAGTGACTTTATAGACTTTGTACAAGCATTGATTCTCAAGAAAGTTTGTATCAAAAAGTGTTTTATAACTTTAACTGTGTGAGGTTATTAGAGGATTTTTTCAAGTGCACCAGAAACTTTTAAATCCTTATTATTCAGTTAACCATTTAAATCTTAGTATCAGAGAAATCCATAAATATAATAAATACGACAAAAATTACTATAACAGATAATATATTTTTTACAGCAAGTTTGTGTTACTGGATACAAGATTGTGAATGTGTGTATAAAGTATGATTTTTTTTTTGTTGCAAATTATTAGCATATGTTCTTTTTAAGGCAGACTTTATACAAAACCTCATCCTCTGAGTCCTCTTTAAATCGCTCTTCCTTCTGCTCTCCAGTTCAATTCTACCAGGGTCTCTTTAGTCAAGAGAGGATTTGACTATAGCTGCAACATGCTAATTTTCACCACCTGTCCCATTACCTGAATGGATAAAAAAGGCAGGACGCAGTCTAGAGCTACATCTATATATGCTATACAATCATACAGGACTTCAGACAGAAGTCCTCAACTGAACAGCGGTGTCTCTATGAAAAGTGCAACATTTGAAGCACTCCGATTTTCTTAATTCTCCCATTTACTACATGGACTTAATGCAAAATGCTCCACTTCCTTCCTTCCTTCCTTCCTTCCTTCCTTCCTTCCTTCCTTCCTTCCTTCCTTCCACAAGGGCAAAACATAAACCACTCTGCAGGAGTCATTGCTGAAAAGCTGGATATTAGAAAGAAAAGAACCATTGTTCAGCGTCGCACCTTGACCATAACTGCAAAATATCCAAACTAGCATTTAAAATATCAGATGCTCTGTTTGAAGTGTAAGAAGTGCAAAAAAAAAAAAAAAGATCCAGCATAATGATACAACCTTAGATTTATATTTAAACTTCCATTCATATCGAAACCTATGCAATATTAATTTACAGTTCATACATAAAAATTAACAGTAATTTTTATAATATAAATACAAAAGGTAACAGATGGAGCTACACTGTTGAAAAATAGAACTGTATATTCACTAATTCCTCATCTGAGCAAGAATGAGATCTACTGGTTAGTTTAAAGGGAAGGCTGCAGGACTGAAGGCTTACAATTATGGAGGCATGTTGCTTTAGTCTCCTTATTCTCCTTAATAAGCCTCAGTGCTTCAAAGATTCCCTTTTTATAAAGGACTCAATGCTTTTAGAGGCAGAAAAGGAAATTTGTAATGAGTGCAGACAAATTAGACAATCCAGGCAATATCTCTTCCATCTTTAAATCCTGACACTGCAAGTCAGGAACAGAGGACTAGATAAGAAGCCCTAAATCTGTCAGACTATGCAGGCAGCAGAGTATGTTCACAACTGACTCTTGTAAACAGTAACTGAATGTGATTATTTGATATCTAATTATGTCACTGTGGATTCTCCACTTACTGCTACACAGAGGTCAAAGACATACACAAGATATTTTCAAGTAGCTTCTTTCGGGTTCTGATGTTTCGTTTGTTCCTCCCATCACAGTGAATGTGAATGTTTGCTGTTAGCTGCTAACCTATAGCTCAGTCAGACCACTTTGACTTCTAATCCCAATCAATCTGGTACACCAGACAGTGCCTAGATGTTTGCTTAGTGAAAACAGTATCTGAAATGACTTGTCCATTCAGCCTCTCTTTGAGAGTCTATTATTCATTTCTTATCCTTATTTAACTCTTGACTCTTGCATTGTTTGTCCAGTCCTTTGAGCTTCAATATCCACCAGAGACTCTAGGCACTGGAAGAACACATTTCAGGAATATGAATTTTCAGAGAAGAGGGGGAAGGGTGAAGGAAAGAACAGGAAAGTTTTTATTTACCTCTTGTTGAAAATAGTGTTAAAAGAAAGGTTAGATGTGATCTTGATCAGTCATTTTTCCCGTTCCCAAGCCCTAAAGTAGAACAATGTCTACCACACTGCTAATGTTTCTGATCTGTAGAAAGTTATGCATTATTTTAATTTACAAGTTTAAAGATGTAAATTTAAAGCTTTAGTAATTACAATTAGATCTAGTAAAAAATAATTTAGAATTCAAAATATTTTTTCTCCCAAGAAAATGTGTTTGCTTGTTCATATAAAATACTTATTTGAATACTAAACAATAGAATAAAATTTTTTTAAAATATTTTTATGGTCTTTATTAGTTTCTCAGATATTCAAGCTATCTTATTTTCTATGTATCTTACAGATTTACCTTGATTGTCTCCTTTTAGGCTGTCATTGAAAAATTCAGGTTGTCCCACAATTGGATCATTGTATATGACTAGTTCAGTTCACTCACTTTCTGACAACTATTGAAGGAGTCCAGATAAATAGCTTAGTCCCATGACCCAATTTTCAGATGGCTCAAGAACATGAGATGAATGCCACCTTTGAAATCATAGTTCATGCTGGCTTCTCTCTGTGACTGAACTTTTGTTTTTCTGTTTGATGTTGTCTGCAGTCCCTGACCAGAACAATGTTCATCTTCAGTGAAAGCACACAGAAAGCAGCAGCCTCTGGAGGACTTGTCTAGCAAAGGTGTACAGTCAGGCTGTCTCCCTCAGAATCCTTGCACTGGCTGGCCGCAATGTTTTTATGAGGCAACAGTTATATATCAGTTTTACTTCATCCTTGCAGTAAACATTTCCCTTTCTGTCCCCTTATCCTGGGATTCAACACTGATCCCAGGCCTCAAAAGAAAAAAACAAAACCAAAACCAACCAACCAAAGAATCCTACCAAAAAAAAAAANNAAACAAAAAAAAAAAAAAAAAAAAAAAAAAAAAAAAAAAAAAATTCTGAGAATTCTGCTGAGGCTGGGACCTTTCGGTCTAGGGTTAATTAAATATGTTTTCATTTTAAAGGAAACCAATTCCTTGACAGGTTTGGAAAGTTTGGAAGCAAGGGGAAGAACTTCGAAGTATGCTAGATTTACAGGAAGGAACATTAAGTTACAGGAAAATGTATAGGTACGGAAAACAGAATGGTTGCCTGAATGGCAAGGTTTTGTTTGAGCCTTAGGCAATATCTGGCAGTACAAGAGATATTAAAATTCAACTATTTCTTTGCTATATGGGGCCCTGGGACTGCAATATTACTGTCCTTACTAGTGTATAATGCTACTTACCAAATGCACTTAGCGTGCCCCTGAGAATGTTATATTATTAGAATTCACATCAGAACAAAACCTCTGATTTGGTTTATATTTGCCTCCCCATACAAGCATGTCTTTTTGGTAATCTTTCAATATAGTTCTAAAAATATTTTACAGTAATTAGTTATTAAAAAATTTTAATTTGATTGAAGAAATTATCAGATGAACAAATACCGCTGTAAATACTGAGCTACAGGTTAACCCACAGGTGTGTGGAGATATTCCAAAAACCTTGAAGTTACCCTGAAGAATTTCCTTGTATTCCAGCTTAACTATTCCTAGAGTATGGCTTCTATACTCAAACTGGTAGTAAAGCAGAAAACAGTACATATTGAAAACTATGTGTGATATTGTTCTGTCAACATAAAGCCAAATGTGCTGTCATTTCAGTTTCTTCTTCACGTTATCAGTGCAGAAGAAAAGTTGTATCTCTACCTTGCACAATTACTCCAGTTATCTCCTCAAAAATCCAAGCAAACAATACAAAGAATAAATGAAGTACAAAAGCAATACTCTTTCTGTGGAAATGAACACCATGAAAACTAGAGAGAGAGCATAACACTTTCCAATCCAAGATTTTTCTGATAATAACAGCTAAAGGCGTGAGACTTATTTTTATTAGCAACTATTTCCTGCACCCCTTGCAGTATAATATGCTAACAATTTCTTATATGTTCCTTAGAGAAAACAAAACTGTGTATTTTTCCAAACTGATCTATCTGGAATCCTCACTTTTCCATATCATTTTCTGCTAAGCATAAACCTTTTTTTT
>WEKY01028555.1:0-11392 GCA_013390045.1 Picathartes gymnocephalus | reverse complement strand
TTTTTTTTTTAATATCTGGAAATATTGGAGGGCTTGCTGATCTTTGGTAGCTTCCAAACAAATATCAGCCTTGACCAAGTGCTTGGGAAGTTGCATTCTGCAAGTATTTGGTTGCTCTTGTCTTTGATTGAGACACTAGGCAGATTTCCCTGCTCTCTGACCTCTGTGCTTGCTATCTGCGTGCTCTGAGAGATGCATGTGAATGACCTGTTTGCTCTGTTGCAGACAGGTTCAGTTGCCCAGCACTGGCAGTGCAGGTGATCAGACGCTATATGCACTGTCCTGATAATAATTTTGTTCCTCTGGCTAATACTGGTGCTTGCATCTCTGTGGAGTTCCTTAGGACTAAGAGAGCTTCACACATAAATGAAACTGGAAACTGTTAAGAAATATGGAGGGCTATTTGTGTTTTGCTCATTCTGCTTTATTGACTTTCAAAACTCATTCATTCTACTTCAGAAACAGTACAAAATAATAATTTAAAAATTGTATGTGCAAAAGCCACTGCCTTGTCTTTTTCTATTCGATGATTCTTGCAAACATCGAGATAGAGAGTGGAAGACTATAGTGAAATAAAAAGTAATTTATTTACCTTAGTCAAGCCCTCTAAAAGCAGTATGGGGCAACAGCTGTGCAGCCTAGGAATATCCAAGGACTGGCATGACATTTTGCAGACTATCTTTTGACATTCCACAGCTATACTGGAGAATACATCTATTTTGACCTCCACAGAGAAGTTCTTTACAAAGCATTCTATTGTGATTTTATGCAGGAAAGGAAAACCTGTTCATTAGATAGAATGTATCCTACCACAGACAGAAGACCCTGCAAAAATCGAAGATAGTTCTTCTCTATCTGCAAAACCCAAATTCTCAACATATTTTCTCTTCTTCAATCAGTAAACAAATTCATTCAGATGTGTAATTCATCAGAAAAGCAGAAACAATAAATTTTTATTTTTTTCAGGAGCAGCCTGCAGAAGTCTAACAAAATTTTGAAGGAGCTGACATTAGATATTTCATATAGCAGAGAATGAGCAGGAGGGGAAGAGAAGGAAGCTAGAACTAGTACAGCAACATATTTTTTAACATTCATACATGCACACACTAAAGTTACGGTTTTCACAGGGCCTTTTAAATTCCTCCTGGGTACTTCTTAGTATGATTAAAGAAATCTGAGGGCTGAAGAAATTTTTGAAACGGCATGGTCAGGATTTAGCCTATAAAATAGAGCAGCTATACTCTTTTCCTTGTACTAATTGCTCCCTAACCAATTGTTTGGTGAGTCTGGGAGTCTTTTCAGAAATATTTTGTTGAAACCTCCAAAGAAAACTTAACTTTTCCTCAAAAGGAACAAAATGCCTCACCACTAAAACAAATAATTTTTTTTATTTTTTAAATTTTTTTCAAATTGCAATCTCTTGTATTATCTGCCCTTATTTCCTGATTTTCTGGTGTGGCTATTTAAGAGCAGTGCTGTACAACCCTCTCTCTTGATGCTGTCAGGAAGGTAACCTGACTGTCTGTTATAACCCGCCCCGAAGGTAATTCAGATTCTTGTTAATAGATCCCTTGGGGCAGATTAAAGTGAAATAAAACTGAGTGATGAGTGTTTATAAATATATATATGTAGGGTTTGTTTTAGAACAGTTTGTTTGGAATGGAAAGAGGAGGTTGATTTGCCATGGCTGTCCTCTGGTGCTCACTCCCTCTACACATGGGCTTACCTTGCCCATCACCAGCAAGGCACCCTCTGCTTTGCAAATGGCCAATTGTTTCAGTCATTAATCATTAATATTTCACTCTCTCACAGTCTCATTCACCTCCTGCTTTTCTAAGAGTGTCTGCACACAAACAAATAGAAAGACAGATTCTGCATCTCACCATGTTTCTTAGTGCACAATATCTGACTTGGACTGCCACGTCTCCCTCTGAAATGCTGATTTATGTGAATAGAAGTCCCTTTTTCATAAATGGATAGGGATGCCCTGCCCATGAACACCTTAGCCCATGAGAGAAAATCCATCTCTCCAGTGTGGCAAAACAAGGCTTGGAATATTTTTAGTCATCTGGACAAATGACATACTACATTCTTGATCTTTTCAGGCAGAATGCAAACTAAATAGCATTATTATTATCAAACTGTGATTATTGCTTCATTGACTGATTAATGCAAAGGTTTCTTGGTGACTATTTTAATATAACTATGTTATATTTTTAGTTTATTAGGAATTTTAGATCACAGAATCACAGAGTGGGTCGGGTTGGAAGGGACCACAGGGGGTCATCTGGTCCAGCCTCCCTGCTCAAGCAGGGTCATCCCAGAGCACATGGCACAGGATTGTGTCCAGATGGTTCTTGAATATCTCCTGTGAGAGAGACTCCACACCCTCTCTGGGCAATCTGTTCCAGTGAATGGTCACCCACTCTAAAGAAGTTCTTCCTCATGTTTAGGTGGAACTTCCTGTGCATCAGTTTCTGCCCATTGCTAAAAATATATAATTTACTAGAAAAGCATAAATACAATATATAACTTGTCAATGATTTATACAAATATACATCATTTATGGTGGGTTTATAAATTGCAAAATGCTTTCTAACATTTAAGAGATGGCTGAAATGCTTAATATTAAAATGAAAGTATTTTTCCAGTCTTCTATTTGGTTTTAATTTTGTTTCAAATCAGTGTCATTCTGAAGTGTTATATTAGGCTAATAACACATATCTGATTTATTGAGATATTCAAAAGCACTTAAATAACATCACCAAAGTTTTCTGACTTTTATTAAAAGAAGATTTCCAGATAGAAATTGATCCACTTATGCACCAGTTCAAAGCTATGGGTACCTGTTTCTATCTCCCAAACAGAGATTTGTAAACTGGCCTTACTGTAGGAAACTTCAAATGAGTTCAAAATACAGACTTTTAAATGGATTAATTAACCTCTCCACCCCATGCTTTACAGGCACAACTGTGAATACCAGTAAACCATCCTATTGATTTCAAGATTTTTGCTTTGCATTATAAATCCCTTCACGGTTTTTTTCCACAATATCTGTGAGAATTAGGAATATCCTATTTCCCTCCTTGCCGTTTGAATGCTGGCCCAGTAATGGCTCCTCTGATCATTCTAAACCTACTTTGAGCTCTATATTATTCCCTCTCACTGAAGTCTTTATTCCCCACTATACTCTTGCTAGCCTTAAAATCAAGTCTAAAACATGATAGACTGCTGGCATTATTCAGCTCTGCTAGCCAATGACTGCCATGGCGTGAGAATAACAGAAATTCCTTTTTTTTAATGTGGCAGCCAGACACTTGACATATTTATTATTTCTTCTGCGTGATATTTCTTCTGGTTTTATGTATGATGCATGTATGTATATATTTATTTATTTTGTAGGGTTTTAAGGCACTAGGCAAAGATATCTTATGAAAGGTTTACCAGTTCTCAGACACAACGACATGACAGACAGGAAAAGAAAGTATTTTTGAAGCAGGACTGAAATTTTAGACACTTCCTTGACAAGGACATGTAATTAAAAAGGACACATGTTACAAAAAATTAGGAAGAATAAGGAGTCACAAAGTTTCAATTTTTTTTTCATTATTTATTTATCTTTTGGTGGGGAAAGAACTGGAGAAAACAAACAAACCCAAAAATAACTGTTCTTCCAATTCAATCAGTAATTACATAAAACTTAGCTCAAAATAGACTATATTTTTTCCTATAAAATAGAAATTAAAATGTTGTATAAACACTCTTGTACAAAGGAAAGTGTAACAGTTTGTATCAGAACATCAAAAAGACTATTCCAGGTGGCCTCAGAAATCCAGCTTTCTTTATACTCAAACAATATCTTCTACAAATTTTAATTTCACAAGAACAAAAAGATGAATATTACCATTATCCATTGTTAAGGAAAAAACATTCATTTTGCTTTCCTCTTCTCCCAAGATTTCCCTGTTCAACTTCTGGTTTTTTCCAGATTTGATTTATAATTTGATACAGACACACCAAAGCAAGGGCAAAGAAGACTGAGGAAGAGTCTTATTATTCTTCCAGGCTAGCAATGTATCAACATTTCCTGATCCTCTATTACAAAAATATCACATCACATTTTTCTAGAAAAGAGCAGCTGTTTGTGGATTCGATGCTGATTTTAGTAGGTTGGTTGATTGTCTTTTGTTTGTCTTGACTCCATGTTGGTTTTGTTTAATTTGGGGGTGTGTTGGCTTTTTTGTTTAGTTGGTTTGGTTGTAATTAATTTTCAACTCTGTATTTCAAATAAAGGATTTGAAGAAGCTTTAGCAATACTTTGTGACTGGACAATGGATCTTTTTCCAATTAAACTCTTTTCATGTAATATAGATTGAAGGTACACTCCCTTCATAGGACTAGACATAGAAATGTGATAGAAGAGACATAATTTCTTTTTGCCATTCCTATTTATTTGCCTGAGGTATGATTATAGCAAAATCTGTTTTGATAAAATATAGATAGAAATACAATTAAGTGAAAATTAAGAGCAGGATATTTCCTGCTGTGCTTACAATATAATATTATAATAATGATTATCTGGAGATAAAGGAGTTCCTGTACTCATGCAAATAAAATAGGTAGGATGATGCTTTCCTTTACTAATTAAAATCAGACCTTAATTGAAAATATAGAGCAGTCACAAAAACAATTTCTGAATTACAACAGTAAAGTCATGGTATGTGAGTTCTACATCTTACCTGCAAGCAAAATTAAAAAAATTATCAAAATATGAAAATTTAGTAGCAGTAATTTTTTCCCCCACTCTGTCACAGAAATAAAATGAGCTAATATGCATGTATAAAAAAGGACTGATATCAAAGTTAAGTCACAGCAGTATACACCCAGAAAGTGTCCTTAGTTGTATTTAGTATGCATAGTCAAGAGGGCCAAAATAATTTTCAAAGCAACATTAACAAAATCATTCTAAGAAAATCACATGACTATTTTATTATACAGAAAAAATAAAAGATGGAGAAATCTCTCCACATACACAAAATACAATTGTGATTCCTTGTGTCCATGTAGATACGTGTCTGTGGATTTAAGTGACAGAACCAGAATTTAGAGCCAGCAGAACAGAGTATGTGACTTTATTTCCCAAACTGCAATTAATCAAGAACAAATGCATTTGTACAAAAGACCAGAAACTTGTCATTAGAAATTCACAGGAAAATGATCTCACTAAATTAAAGAAACTCATTTTTCCCTGAGAGACAGAGCAGTATGCAGTAATATGTTTCATTGCTCTTTGGAAGATCCTTTCAAAGAGGATGAAGAATCTAAAGGTCATGTCATTGAAGTAATGCAGTCCAGGGTAACTAGTGTCATCTGTATAATACAGTAATCTCACTGTTAAATTGGCTAAGGAGGGTTTTTTCACTTTTTTGAAGCTGACCTGCACATTAGAATGAATCAACCATTCACCTATCTTTTTTTCCCAATGCCAATTTTAGCTGATGAAATGCAAAAAACTTGTATCATGCCAGTTTCAAAAGAATACACATATACACTCTCTAACAATAGAGAAATTATACCTCTTTTAAGTGGTTACAAGCTCTTACATTTGCAATAAGGAAAATGGAAAGAAGTACTTCTGCGGACAGGAAACCATCCACAATAATATTCATCTCTCCTCACTGGCTGTGGAGAGCAATGATATAACACAAAACCAGTTTTCCACTATTTTTTTAGGACTGAAACATACTGAAGCAGAAGAGAGCATCTGATAGTGCTTGTGTGATACAACCATTTCTCCACTCAGTATTTTAATTCCAGGTCTCTCTGGTTCTAAGGTGACTGAACCTGTGTCCCTTAGAGTGTCTTCAAAGCTGGATTCTACTGTGAAAAAAGGAATGCAAGGGTAGGTGAAAAAGGGTAGAAGAAGGGAGAAAATTAAACTTCACATAAAAGGAGTTCTTTGTAGAAGATGAGTGCCTGTACGTGTATAGATTAGTGAAGTTACACACATGGAAGGCTTTGTCAGATCATTGGAAAAAATCTTCGGGACTTCATCTGGATTCCTATACTGTGGCACTTCATGTAATTTGAAACAGCCCAAGCCCCCTGGTCATCTACACAGGGCAAGAAGACATGATAGAGGACTCATGTAGATCCCATAACCTCCTGGAACAACTGATCTTGGAACTCGAGTTTTACAATAACCATAAAAGATTTTTAGACACCTCTTTTACATGAAGACTGACATGAAGTAGACACACATAGCAGACCTATACATTTAGACACCCAATCCACTCATATCTGTTGGCATTAGAGATATTGAAAATGTCTAAAGTGTCCAAGAAGAACCTGAAGGTCATTCCTGAAAGACACAGATGTTCTATAAATTTATTTGCCAGATGTGTCAGATCAACTAAAATATTTAGGATACTCAAGAGTTTCTCAAAAGGCGCAGTGGGCAGCTGAATGCAATTTCTTAATGTCAAATTGAATACCCTCAAAAAGTTTAATTACTTTGAGCACGAAACAGTGCTAGAAAGTAAGCAGCTTGAGTTGCTCTTGGAAACTCAGGAGGAGATTTAGGCTCCTAAGGCACTACCCTCTTGTGTTCTGCTGAAAGAAAATGGAATAAGAGAATCAGTGTTGATAGCCTCTGTCTTGTTACTGTCCAATCTCATTCAGAATTCAGTAAGATGTTTGGGTGAGTCTTCAGCAATGAATTTCACACGTTAACTATATTTTGCTCAAAATATTGTTTTATATCCTGCACAGGTAAAAATGTTGTAGGCTGGAACAAAAGACTAACTGGAAAGAGTTTGGTTTTTCAGGAATGTCCTTCTTTATATTCATATTCGATTTCTGTATGAGTCTTTCTAGCAGCCATACAGTCATATCAATGCTTAGCTATTTCACAGTCACTTAATGTTCTTTCTGTTAAAAGACTTGTACACAAGTTTAAGTCCCAACTTGGAAATTCATGTGCTTAAAGTTTAAAAAGTTAATCAACATAGACAGTCTCTCAGTTTACATTTTTTTTAAACTTTATTTTAGATATTTGAAAGGATTTAATGAATAGATTTCACATTACATATCATTACTATATTATAAATACAAATAGCATTTAAAAGAAAAATAATATTGTTTAATTTATCACTTTATTTTGAAAATTGTGTTTTGCAGTACGATGCTCATTAGATAGAAACACTACTGTCTTCCTTCTAATGCTCTCTAATGTAGACTGTTATGCCCTACTTTGAAGTCCATAAAGGTTTCTAAATTCCCCTGCAAGTGTTAAGTTAGCCTAAGAAACGCTTCGGGTAAAAAAGAACAAACCTAAGTCACAAAGTGGAATGAAACGAGATAAACAAAAAAAGGGAGGGACATATTTTTAAAATGTTTGGAAAGTATTTCTTAGTCTTTTCTAGAGTAGAAAAGCCTATTGAAATAATAGACTGCAAAGTCTTCAAAAATATTGTTTACATTTTCCTTAGAGTTGATGTGGTCAAGGCGCTTGAAAAATCTCTCCAGTGCCAAATAACACTGTGTGTATGTAACAGTTTCTGAATACCAGTGAAACCTTTACTACAGAATAGCAAACTTTTATTTTCAGTCAAATAGAAAAGCAGTAGTGAAGTATAGAAACTTGTGCAGATGCAGAGAGAAAAACACAGCCACAAAAACACAGAGCTAAGCTGAGCTAAGCTAAAAAAATTACTAAAAATGCAAATATACTTGCTAAGTAGCTTAAATAATGAACCCCAGATTTTAGTTATAATAAAGAAAATTCAGAACTATTATTTTATAAATTTAAGCTGTATTTTGGATATTATTAACAGTGATTTTAGACCCTATTAATAGATATATTCAATAGTCTAATATTGTGCAACTGTCTTGTAGAGGCTGGGATTCTTTTCTGGTTGTTTCTTGTCTGTCTATAAGGTTCTGAAAAGGTCTGACAAATTTACGAGGCAGGTTTGTCTTTTTTCATGTGTCGGATAGTATTACCACACACAGAGAAGTTAAATGCACTAATATCTTCACACGAGATAAAGAACACATCTGTCCTTTTTCTCTGTCACTTCCTATTTTAGTATTATGCTTCTATTAGTAAAATAAAGAAACAGGTTAGAAATTAGAAAATGGCAAGTAGTAAGAGAGATGAGAAATTATGCAAGCACTGAAATTACTATTAGTGACTATTACATAATAGTATTAGTGACATTTCCATCCCCACTGTTAAGAAGTAGTAAAGATGTTTGGTACTTTTTAGTGCTCTTAAAGAATGCAAAATAAACTAAGTAAAAATTAGAGGACATTAGATAATAAATGTTGTCCAAATGAAATACATTCTGTCTCTAACCAGATTTTCAATGGAAAATGTGTGGTAACTTGTCTAATGATTTTGAAAAAAAGTGTAGAAAATCTGGCTAGTACTACTATTTTGATCATTTGTGATATTAAAGAGATGACTCTAGAATTCCATGACTGTCAAGCAAATGGTAAAAAGATACCAGTGGTTGAATAATACAGAGATATTTTTGTTGTCAAAATAAAGAAGGAACAGAAGGAGGAGCAAAACAGAATCACAGATCTGTTAGGTTCAGCATCAATCATTTCCAAACCTTATCCATAACAAATATGCTCCTCAATAGCGGTTTTGAAAAGGATTAAAAATCACTCCAAAATGTGAGTCCTGTGCTGCTGTAAGAAAGGATTGATAAATAAACAATTTATTACTTGATTATATTGATTTCTAGAATATATTTAACATTTTATTTCCAAAAGCTGTAAGAAAAGCAAGCAAACAAACAAACAAATAAACAAAAAAAAAAAAAAAAAAAAAAAAAAAAGAAATCAGAAACAAATCCCTGCAATAATGATAATGACAAAACAGGAAANTACATCATTACATATTGTTGTTTGGTGAGGAAAAAGTTGTTTGTGGTATTTAGCCAACTGTCAGTGCTATATTGCTATCATTTAAAAGTAAAAAATGCTCTATATTGTAAACTGGACACAATGTTCTCATCAGCCCACAAGCCAGCTGCATTTTCTATCCTTAGGTTTTTAGTGTCTGTGGAACACTGAAAAACAGCAATAATATTTATTCTCCTTTCTCTTAAAAACCTCTATCAGTTTGCAGTGGTATCAAATCTAAACTTAAACCTTTTTTCACAATATTTTTTTCAGTATTGAAATATACAAATATATATTTGCATGTACATTTTAATTATTGTAAACCCTGATCAACCATTCCAGTCATATTAAGATCTCTGTCTACAGCAGCAGAATTGATATGAAATTCCAGCTGAAGGTCAACTTAGTGTTTTGTATGTCACCTCAGTATGAATAGCTGGACAGCATAAATGTAAGTGTAAGCTGCTCAAAAACTGCTTGTGTGTTGCTTACCCACAAATGGGAACAGCCTTAGTGATTTACAACTGAGAAAAGTATCAGCTTGTCTTGAAGCCTTTGGATTATTTGGTAATGTTCATGCCATTCATAATACATGCGGTGATCTCATTTCTTACCATAAGCAAAAAAACCCCAAAAAACCAAAAAAACAAACAAACAAAAAAAACCCCAAACACCTCCCAAACTATAAAAATGAATATGTTATTCTATCTTTTTTTTTTCCTTACTTGGGATATAGGTAGAATAGTATTTGTGAGCATTATCTTGACAGACTTAAGAACCCAATGTAACAAAAGGGACACTTTCAAATAGGAGTTAGTACGTGCAGATGTGTACTTGGTGGTATCTTACTCCTATAAAATATACAGTGATTTTGGAGAATGAAATATTTATTTATGATGATGATGAACTACATTGCTACAGCCAAAATGACTGCCCCTCAAGAGATAAATTATGAACTTTTATAGAATTCTGATGCTGATATTTTAAAGAACTGATACTTGTCAGAATTTTAATATAATGCACTTAGCAAATAATAATAATTCCAGAGCCCTAAGGATGTATATGAGCATCTTCATTTAACCACCCTAAACCCTGATGGCTTCTCTGGGACTCAAAATAGGTAGTACACATTGTAACACAAAATTATTTTGGGTTATTTCTATAAATAAAATTATCAGTGTTACATTACAGATACATACTTTGTGATAAACAATATAGAACAATATTTAGATTTAAAGATTAAGTAAGAAATGGTAGGAAGTTAAGGCTACATGAGTGGAACATGGTGCATTTCCGCTTGGGACCTTCTTGAAATCATTATAGGAATTTGGCAGTAAAGCATTTGAAGATATTAAGATAAAAATAGTAGTTACATAAGACTTATGCATTTTTAGATGCACTTACATTTTGACTAAATATTTCTCAAATACTACACTGAATTTTTCTAACTGTTAAAATATTCAATTATGAAAAGAAAGGAACATATGGGGTGATGTATATTAACAATTTAGATTAAACCTGAATGAAAGCTGGGATTGAGAAGTGAACTGAAAAACCAATCAATTTGTCTTACTTCTTACTAAATAAGCAGAAAAAAATATTATTGTTGCTGTTACCATATTCAACAGCTAGTGCTGAGACCAAGTTAGCATAGCAATTTCATGTTATTGGTTAAAATAGATGAGGGTTAGTAGAGAAACCTGTATTTTTTTATTCTAGGTCATAAATGGTACTTTTACACATTAAAACTAGGAAGAAGCTAAGTAAATAGTTCAGACTAATAATCTCTTATTAATAGAAAGTCATTAACAAATATCTGCATTTAGAAACTAGAACCCTAAAAATATTGAATTAAGCTTTTATGTACATTGGTTCCAGATTTCTATAAATATGTCATTAGTGGTGTAATACCACATATAAAATTCACAAGGTATATTATTTGCTATGGCCTGTTAAATAAAGTGCTGCAAAACTTATTTAAAAACGTGTTCACTTGATAGACTGCTGTAATGATCCATGGCAACATATATGCATCCCACACAATCACCTTTTGAACAACTCTAATTCATCACGGGAAACAGAACGCATAACTTTCTACTTCAGAAAATATAAACCATTAATATTCGAGTTAAAAGAAAACACCCTCAGTTTCTAGTGTTCACTGTCTTAGAAGACTGCACTTAAACCCACCATCAAAGTTTTTGTTGTTGACAACACATTAAAACCACCAGAATAAAACCTTTTGAGTGGTTACTTTTTATTTACTATGAAAACTGTACTAGCCAATGTGTAATCTATGTAATAGATAGGAAGGATGAAAATTGAACTATTAAAACATGTGATAAGACCTGAGATGTCCATTAAGCCATGAAGCTCTTCTGGAAGTTTTGTATTATTATTGACAGTGTAAGTTACTTTACCCAGTAAAGTAACTTAACTCCTTTTAGGTACTCGTAGAGAGCAATAAGGTCTCCCC
>WEKY01028554.1:7271-18618 GCA_013390045.1 Picathartes gymnocephalus | reverse complement strand
GTGCTCACACAGCAGTCAAGGTTGTCGCCCTTCACTAGTAGCCTGGGCGTGGGTAAGACCTTGAAGGATGTGTAGCCAGGACTCCTGACCCAGACAGACCAAGGGGATATTCCATACCATATGGTGACTGGTCATCAATAAAAGCAAAGAAAAAGGAGAAGGGTAGACATTCTTGGTCTTCGAGAGCATCTACTATGTATACTAAAGCCCTGCTTCTTGGGGAAGTGGCTGGACATTGTTTGCTGATGTGACGTAGAGAATAAATCTTTTGTTTTCCTTTGCTTCTGCATGCAATCTTTGTTTTTGCTTTATTAAACTGTCTTTATCTTGAAACATGAGGTTTTTCCATCCTATTTCTCACCTGCAGCTTGCTTCAGAAGGGGAGTGATAAAATGTCTTGGTGGGCATCTGGTGTCCAGCCATGGTCTACCCATGGTATTGCCTTTCACTTGTGTGGAAGTTCACAGGGTTTGTAAACTTGGAAAGTCTTTGGAGTTCTTTGGAATACTGCAGGTGTCTCTTCTGGAGTTTTTGTTTGCTTGTATCTTTCAGTAAATGAGGCAATCCAGATGTTACAGAAAGCTGTTTCTTCAAAGAACCTTTTTCGTAAACTTTCTGGTCTGTAAGTGCAGTTAGATTGTGATCTGTTTACATCTAAAAAGCCAAGCAGGATGAGGTTTGTTATTAGTGACAGCTAATGAAATGCTGTATCCACAAGAGAACATTCTTATTAACTTGATATTTTTGTGGGAAAATTTTATTTCAGCTGTAAAAAGTGCTAGGACACTGTTATGTGTCTAATCATCAGGCTGTCTTATCTTACAGCTTGTAGAACATACTACAGATCTGAGGCTTTTAATCCTGAGGACAGGGAATAGCAATTTACAGTCCAGAAAGGCAGGTAGGAGCACAAGGTTATATCCCTGATTCTTAGTGAAATTCAGAGCATACTGAAGTCTGGGCTTTTCAGTGACTTACATAAGCTGATATTATATTTTAACACAAATATGTCAACTTCTAGTTATTTCGTCTGACCCTCCCTGGGGGAGAAGGGAGAAGTGAATGAGTTGTTGGTTTAAACTAAGCCCTTCTTGTGCCTCAAGATTTCAACCTTCAAGGCAGCTAATAGCAGATTGAAATTGCATGGTCTTACATTATTGACAGAACCTGATACATTCTTTTGCTGAACACTTCATTATACAGCATGAACTGATGCAAGAATATAAAAATGGTATTCTGGTTTGATTTTTTTTGTTTTTTCTAATTGATGCTTTATTGTATTTCTACCGTAGAAACGAAGATCTAAAACAAATGTTGGAAAGCAGTAAAGATTCTGCAAAGCTGGATGCTATGAAAAGGATTGTTGGGGTATGTGATCTTTTTGTTGCTGTTTTTATTTGTTAGGGGATATGGGAGTTTATTACTATTTTTATTTCTTGGATGGGAATAATGCTTGCCTTTTACAGATCCTGTACCAGATTAGCACTTAACTGTCTAAATGACCTTTAAAAGATGTGATGATGAAATGGTAAAATTCTTAACTTGGAGTTTTGTGTAGAAATTGGTATATCTGAATATATACAGTGATATCCTTTAAAAGTATTTATGTAAAAGTGCCAATATGCCTGTAAACAACTATTTTCAGTGAGACCTTCAATAGGAAATGGCTCCTGAAGAGAAGCTTCAAATTCGTCAGAGTGGAAACAACAGACATTTTTAGGAATAAAATGACAAGTTGCATTTACTATTTTTATTTTATTAAATTGTATGAGGATTTTCTTTTTTGATTGAGCATGATGCCTGAATATTTCATTACGTATTTCAGGAGAATGTGTACCCATAGAGGTGATTAAATAATTTTTAACACCAGTATATGTTTAAACCGTATAAACAAAACATCATGAAGTTGATAGTATCCCTTTATTTCTTCTTAAAAGTATCAGAAGAATGTGCTGCAGAAGATTGTTCAGTGTCCTCTTGACTTCTTCGTTTTGGGGCTTTTGAATTTGTTTTCTGTCATTGTTTCTTCAGTCTACTCTGGATGTGCTTTTTAGTTTTACTTGGGTTTTGCATACTTAATCCTGTCCAAGTATGTACCAAAGTGAGTAGGTACAGGTGGTGTCATGTGACTGTGTTCTTTCCTCTCACACCAGAGCTAGCTTCTTCTCCCTTCAGGATCACCCAGTGATGAGAATTTTACTCAGTATGGTTGTCCTTTTGCCTGTAATCCCCAAGTCCTATCAGAGACATCACTCACCTGTGAGGTCTAGGTAATCTATCAACTCTTATTTCATAATGTCATTCTTGGTTTTGGGAAAGGTTTTTTGGTTCGACTTCTCCAACATGATGTGGGTTTGCTCAGGGTTTGACCAGTGAGAGTGTGGCATACAGATGTGCTGTTGCAAAAAACTATGACCTTCTTAAGTGCCATGGTAAACTTACATTCTTCTACTTCCCTCAGAAAAGATCTTTTCTTTCTAGTTATTACTGTGGGCAGGAGGGTTATGGCTAGTTGCCTCTTGCTCCCTTGGTTTTCTTTTTTTGAAAAGTTGGCCAAATCTTTATCTATATGTGGAAACTGTTGAAACTGAATGTAGGTGCGTATGTATGTATATGGGGGAAATTAGAAAGCATTGAATTGAATCTACTTCAAATTTTAAACCAAGGCTTTACTGGGTTGACTTTTTATTTTCCTTTTTTTCCTACAAAAAATGCATTCATTACAAATTAGTGTGCAATGAGCAAACTCACTAATTTTAAATACCTGCTGCTGCTGAACATTCAAAAGAGTTCTTTATGGCTTCTGTAAATTTCTGGAAGTACGTGATACCATGGAGCTGTCGATATGTAGTTAGCAGTGATAGCTGTGATCCTTGATGAACTTAGGCTGATCAGGCTCAAGAGGTCTTCAGCAAGGGAAGGCAGAACTATTTGAGCACATTCTTTCTTCTGCTCCCCCATTTTCCAGTTCTGACAATTCTCTCCAGTTTCCAGTTCCAGATTTCTGTCCTTTTTAGAGTTCATGGTCCTTGGTTTCTGTTCCTGTTCTAAGCACTGTGCAGTGCAGGAAGAGCACTACTTCCCCAAATGGCAGCAGGCACCTTCTGCTGCTTAGATATTTTGCCCTTGCGCAGCTACTCTTGCTTAAAGTAGAAGCAGCCTTCTAGATAGAAAGGCTGACCATTACTTAACCACAAGTGAGTTGTTTGATTTACTGGATCCTCTGTTTTCAGTTTCTTTCATATCTTCAAAGTATTTGCTGTTTCCCGTGCTATGTTTAAAGTGTGTTTCATACCAGATACCTTGCACTAACCTCTGGTTGACATAATAAACTCAAACAGTGAGCTTTACAGGTCAGGACTGGGACGTTGCACAGTATGAGCATGAGGCCTTGTAACAGTGGTGATAATGTTCCTGTGGTGCACAGAGGTGCTTCTGTGCTTACATACAGAGAGGAGCTTACATCTCTCAGGGATGTGTTTTTCAGAGATGAAAGGCTTCCTGTAGCCTTGTTACTAGAGAAAAAAGGAACTCTGTTGTCAGAGTGTTGTTTAATGTGTCTCATTGGAATGCTTATTTTCAAAGTTTTAGATAGAAAAAAATATGCATGCAGAATCCACAGCTTCTCTGGCCAACCTGTTCCACTGCCTCACCACCCTTACAATAATTTTTTCCTAACATCTAGAGTAAACTTACCCACTGTCAGCTTAAAGCTGTTATCCCTTGTCCTGTCATTATATGGTCTTATAAAAGTCCCTGTCCAGCTCTCTTTTAGCCCCCTTTACATACTGGAAGGTGCTATAAAGTCTTCCCAGAGCCTTTTCGTCTCTAGGCTGAACAACCCCAACTCTCTCAGCCTGTCCTCACAGGAGAAATGCTCAGTAAGGTGTCCCTAACCACGGAAGAGGGGTTAATCTTTAAAGTCCCTGTCAACCTAAACTGTTCTGTATGGCTGTAATTCTATGATACCAACAGTTATCTTAGTATTTTAGTAGACTTTAAGAGGCTAAACCTTCATTTGTTCATATAGGTGTGATGGAGAAGTAGCAGGAGAATGCTGGTTATGGCACCTTTTGCTGCTGCTTCCTCCTTTAAGGTAGTTTGTGAACTTTCTCCTAGGGAGAAGGAGATTCATTACCATTAAAACCAAATCTTTCTTTCAGAGAGTGACTTAAAATAATATGATTTTCAAACATAGGAGTAGTCCAGTTTTGATCTTTTCACTTCTCCCTTATACATAAAGGTACCTAAGCCTACTTTCAGCTGAAATATGGCTTTCATGATCAATGAGCTTTTTTTTTTTTAAAATCAGTATGTTATTTTGTATGTTTCTTCCTTATATACATGCAATAAAATAATTGCAATCTTTGGAAGAATGTGAGCAACACTTCTGATTTAGAAATAAATTTTTGTGTATACATATTCTGCTATATGCATGAAAACATTATAGCTGATATTTCTTTTTAAACGTTCACTGATGATATAACAACAAGTACCAGATCTTGAAACCTGTTTGAATTTCTGAGGAAAAATCAGTGGAATTTCACTCTGGAGATTTCAGAGCATTAATTTAGGAAAAGTCATGTGCCTGATTTCCCTCAGAGGGTATCATCCATGTCTATGTGTGTTTCACAGGAAAAAAAAAAAAGGGAAGTACATTCTGAGATTACACAGCACTTTTGCTAGAGTGAAAGTTTTTGTGTAGAAACTCCAGGTGTATGAGACAACACAACTGGAGAATGTCTGGGCACAGAAACTAAAATGACCTGATAGACCTTAGTCTTGGAAAGAACCATTAAGTTCTTTCAGGTTAGTGATCCATGAGCTAAGGAGAATCTGCACTAATCATTAGGCAATAATGAATCAAAATACACTCTTTTAAAAGACCCTAAATACATATTTACATGGTACACTGGAGCTATTATGATTGATCAGTTAAATAGTCCAAGTAATGCTTAAAGTCATACCATTACAGCCAGTCAGGGTGGTCTGAGGATCATCCCTGTTTTTGAGTATCGTAACTTCTGTTGCACCAACGTAAGATAATTTTTCATTCTTTCTTACTTCTCTGCAATGCATCTTGTTGCTAGGTTCTACCTGGTCATTTTGAATTTGCCATTTATTATGCAGACTCCCCCAGTGCTGAAAGTAGTAAATTGATTTTAGATTCTTAGTTAAAAACCCCTTGGAACTTATACAATGTGCTTGGTTTTTCACAGTGCTTGTGTCACTTCCTGTGTTTTAATACAGGTGCAATAAACAGTTTAAGATGTTAAATGGGTTAGATCAAAATGTCATGCTGCACAGCTGCTCTTACACCCTTTTGAAAGACTGAGTAATAGCTTGAACTACAGCTGCCTTCTTTCTTCTTTCCAGCATCTTTCTTCTAAGCTTCCCAGAATACACAGTTTACCAGGTATTGCCAGGCTTTGTGCATTCTGGCTTTTATTATGTGAGATCCTAACTCTTCATGCTTTTAGTATGTTTTATCAATGAAATACACAAATAGATCTGTGAGTTGAAAATACGAAGTTTAATCAGCTATATAATGCTGTGTAATGCTTGGAATGTAACGGTTATGGACGGGAGTAACTGTAGTTGCAGAACTGTTGTTTCTTTGTTGGATCCCTGCATATTTGTTGTTGCTTATGTATGTTGGACCCCAGTGGACACTGCTGACAAGAGGTGTCCCTCAGGGGTCGGTACTGGGACCAGTACTATTTAATATCTTCATTAATGACATAGACAGTGGGATTGAGTGGACCTTCACCAAATCTGCAGGCAACACAAAACAAAGGGGTGCAGTTGACATGCCTGAGGGATGGGATGCCATCCAGAGAGATCTGGACAAACCTGTACTGTGGACTCATGGCGATATCATGGGGTTCAACAAGGCCAAGTACCAGGTCCGGCCCTTGGGTCAGGGCAGCCCCCAGTACCAGCACAGGCTAGTGGACGAAATGATTGGGAGCAGCTCTGCCAAGGAGGACTTGGGTGTGCTGGTGGATGAAATGGTGGTTTTGAGCTGACAGTGTTCACTTAACAGCCCAGAAGGTGTGGCCAGCAGGTTGAGGGAGATGATTCTGTTCCTCTACTCCACTCTGGTACCAGAGTCCCAAGCTGAAGAACTGCATCCAGTTCTGCACTCCTCAGGACAGGAAAAACAGATGTGTTAGAATGGGTCCAGCGCAGGGCACAAAAAGGATCTGAGGGCTGGAGCACCTCTCCTGTGAGGGCAAGCTGAGAGAGGTGGGTTTGTTCAGCCTGGAGAAGAGAAGGCTTTGGGAAGACATTATAGCAGATTCCAGTATGTAAAGGGGTCTGTGAGAAAGCTGGAGAGGGACTTTCCAGTAGGGCCTGTGATGACTGGATGAGGGGGAATGATTTTAAACTAAAAGACAGTTGATTTAGATTAGATATAAGGACGAAGATTTTACCACGATGATGGTGAAACACTGGGACAGGTTGCCCAGAGAGATGGTGAATACCTCATCCGTGGAAACATTCAGCAACAGGGCTTTGAGCAACCTGATCTGTGAACATCTTGAAGATTTTCATGCTTGCTGCAGGGAGGGTGGATTAGATGACTTTTAAAGGTCACTATTCTATGACTTCTTAGTGAGATTTTGTGTTTTCTGATTAACTGGATGTTTGGCTGGCTGAATCTTGACATTGAGCAAGACACACAGATTCTTAGAGCTGGGAGTGCTCTGGGTCTGTATTCAGCAGCACTGAACTTGATGTAACTTGATGTAATGTGATCCTGAAGTTCCACGGTTTGCGGTTTGGACATATAGTATTGCCAGACATTCTACTGGAATTATATCTAAGCAGAACATTGTGCAGCTATAGTGTATTTTAAAATATTTTATTCCTTATGTACCCGGTTTCCTACAAATAACTTTCTTCTTAAGCTGTTTGTACAAGAACTAAAGCTAAACTGGGGTTTTAATGTTTATTATCTTTATTGTGACAATTTTGTTGTTTGTGACATGCATTGTTTATGATCAAACATGAAAACTTCCTTTCAAGAAAAAAATGGGTGGATTGATTGATCTTGCTTTTACTGTATGGCTTTTGTATATTCTCTTTTGTTCTGTATAAACACTTTCTGGCCTTCTTTGTTTAACTTGCTATGAAAAATAACCTTATTTTATTTTTAAAGTGTGATATTTATTTTTATGTTTCTCTTTGGTTCTGGTGCAAACCACAGTTGTTCCAGGGAAAAGGAACAGGACCTAAACTTGTATAACTTCTTGGGTGTTGTTGGGTGCCTTCCTTTTTTCCCGCTCCAGCTCCCAAAAGGTAATTCTGCAGGGCTTTTCGGATGAGCAACATCTTAGTTTTTAGTAATTTTGAAAACATTAAAAATTATTTCCTGTCTTACATGTTAAAATCCAGATCATGGATTCCGCTCCAGCTAACTCATAAACCAGCCAGCACCCAAGAGTTTTTGTTGTATGGATTGTATCCTGTAAAGTCTAGTAATTAACAGAAACCTACATCTTTATCCTCAATTTCATAGAAATGAGATTTGAAATACAGATCTGTAATAAATCAACAAAACCCAAACCACATTCTAATAAATTACATTGTTACATTACTAAGATTTGTCTCTTCTTTTTTTTTTCCAGATGATTGCAAAGGGAAAAAACGCTTCTGAGTTATTTCCTGCTGTTGTGAAGAATGTTGCCAGTAAAAATATTGAGGTATTCCTCTAACTTGTTAAACATACTGTTACGGAAAATCTGTTACTGAAAAATTTATCTAATTGTATTAGACTTAAACATAAACCATAAAATCTCCAGTATCAGTAATGGAACTTTTTAGGAGTTTATTTCAATAACAGCATTATGCTAGTAATTTTGTGTATAAATAAAGGAAACCTTTTGGGTGATTTGGAGGATGGAAGAGTAGCTCTTTACATTTTAAAAAAATCACTTAATTTTAGAAAGTTTGTGAAGTACAGTGGTAATTGAGAAAAATTACTGTAGTTTATTTGAGGTGTGGTGCTTTTTGCTAAGCTTGGGGTTGTGCGACATTGTATTTTTAAACATCATACAAAAAAAAGTATGTTCTTGCATCTGTATTGGGTGTTTAATTAGACACACAAAGTAGCTTGCTTCTGTATCTTTTTTTTGTTTGTTTCTCGTAAGAAAGTAAAGGGAAAAAAACCCATCTTGGACTAATGAAAATTCAGATTTCCAGAATGCAAAAAAATTGAGGTTTTGTTAAATGATGATGTGTTTAAATCCACAGGGTTACTGTTGTATAACCACAGGGTGTATGTAGAAATTGTAACTCTGATGCTCACTAGCATTACTGTACATACACTGACAGCTTCCCTGCAGAAGTGTCAGAGTTATAGGCGACTTGACAAATGAGATTTTGATAAAAATAGCATCTGCAAGTTTATAGTTTGAGACCTCATGATGCCTAACAAGCATCAGTTTGATGAAAGTAGAGTGAACATGCAATGACTTTAGTTACTTCCTACTGCTCAGGATCATAATTTTTGAAAAATGCGGGCAACAGTTGTTTGTAGCATTGGATCTTAAGGAGAGAAGTCAATTGAATTCATGCTTCAGTTCTTCTGTCCTCTTCTGAAAATGTGTACTTCAGCCTTTATTATTAATGGGAACAAAGTATTGTTTTTTCCCTGGCTTATGGCATTGAAGATTATATTTTCTATAATAATGGCTTCAGCAAACACCTTTCTTACTCTAACATGCTGTGATATAATGGATAAAACATCAGTTTTCTTCCATATTTACATGGATGGATAGTAATAGTTGAGTTTAATTTTAGCTATAAAGAAATCATTCTTTTTTAGTTACTGCTTTGAAAACTTTGGGTTTTTTTGTTCTTTGAGGGAGTGGATTTATTTGGCCAATGCCAATTATTGAGCTCTGTTAAGTCAAGAAGGTGTAAGTGTGCAAAGATGCTAATTCAGAGTTTTTCAGGAACTTACTTCATTAAAATAATTTTAGAAATTGTAATTGTACTTTTAGTAATAGGCAGTAAAAAGATATGGGATGAGAAATCAAGACTGGTTAAATATTCTGTTCCACTGTAATTTGTGTTTGTGAGTTATGAGTAGTCTTAAGTCCAGTTTTACACAGGGAGACCTTACACCAAAGAGGAGTGCCTTAAACAATATTATTCATCTGGAGTGCTTTTAACTGTTAGGGCTGGAACCACTAGTCTGATTGAAGCAAGACTGTCTCACTTCCAGGCTTTAAGCCCAGCCAGTAGTAAAGCTGAGACTGTATCCCTGGTAAGTGTGCACATACACATAAATATTGTATCTGTATATGTACAGAACAAATATGTACATACAGAGGCAGCCACCGAAATTGTCACAGGGTGTTCAGGTGAACGTAAACAACACCAGCAGCTTGGCAGTTCAGGATGGTCTGCTAGTGTGAATGTGTGTATATATACAGTATTTATCCACACGGAGTCTGCCCAATGGCTGGCCCATGGATCTCAGTCACTCCTGTTGTTGGCACCTGGACATATGAGTCCCAAAGGCTGTAGCCCTTTTTCGTTTGCTGGTACAAACATCTGTACGCATATGAATGCCTCTAAAACAGGACTTTCTCAATAGCTGCTCCCTCATGGACTTGCCCTTGGACACACAGTTGTGTGCACCTGTGCACACATACAACTGGACCTGGCCAGAACTTCCTTGCTCCTCTAGTATCTAAACCCCTGTGGTTATGTCCTTGAAGAGTTGCACAAAAAACCATGGTTCTAGCCAGTAGAGACCCAGAGGCCGTGGGCTTTCCTTGGCAGCTGGATGGGACATCACTGATCTATGCCACAGGCAGCTCCTCGTGTGGACTCGCCTTCTAGACTACCTTTAGTAGGTGTATGCTCACACCCACACCTACTTCCTTCCCAGGCCACTTCACCTACTTGTCAGCAAGTGCGGCTTGATGCCCTCATACACCTCCACCCATTCCAGACACTGGCACACATTGGCTTGTGCTTGGTTTCACATATTCTGGTCTCTTCAGTTGCACATATGCTCATGGACCCTCTGGTCTGTGGTCCCAGCCCAGGTGTTGGCAGCCAGACCCTCACTTGTTCCAAATGCTGGCCACCCTGGACTTTGAGATCCCTGTGGCTTGATGCCACATTGCAGTTGCTGGAGTCATACTTGAGTCCCCACAGTCTGGTCCCTCTAGTTGCTGGTGCCCATGGACACAGCAGCCCTCCAGCCTGTGTTCTGACTGCAGTTGCAGGCACGTAAATGCATCTTCACACCAAATAAAAGAGTACCTCACCAAGGAAAACAGTTCAAAATGAAATTTAATGAGTCAATGCAACAGATTGTGTTATTCACATGCAGGGAACAGAAGGATAGGTGTACCAACTATCAAACTGTTCTGCTGTCTTATCCCTCTGTTTTTCCCTGACTTAATCCTTTCCAGATCATATGTATTTCCCTTGCTTCTCCTTCACTTTAGTTCTTCCCCAGAACATCTCATGTCTTGTCTAAAATACTTTTCATCTGTGTCCCATTTCTGTACATGTAAAAGACCTCCAGTATGAGAGCTACTCTGGTGTTTGATGACTCTTGGTGGTTTTAACATCTGGGCATAGGAGCTGAGGCTCTCCTGAGGTTGTTCTGGGAGGAGTGTGGCAGAGTATCTTTTCTACAAGTCCTGTTACTCCTATTACTCCTATTACTGTGTTTGTCTCTGCATCTCTGAGGTGATGGTTCCTGTCATGGGCTTGGGAGAAGCTAGAGCAGGGTGTTGTGTGCACACGTCCCTCTACCCCCTTTGTCTCCCTCTGCTCCTTTGTGGGGGTGAAGATGAGCTCTTATCATATAACCGAACATTATGAGCAGAAGCCTTCCACTGTTTATATTTTATGGGCCTTTCCTCCTATTTTAAAACAAATAAACAGTTATGTGAATTCACATGCAATTTTCTATGCTATAGTTAAACTTCCCTCATGACTCATTTTTCCACCACTTAATGCTGCCATATTTGTGCAGGAAGAGACTGTTAAACTGAAAAGAGATCAGGACATTCAGTAAAGCCATCTGCCCTGGTTTGAAGGAGAGGTGTCTGCTAGGGAAGGCAGGAGCCTCCCTTGGAATGGAAAATGTAACCTCTTTCCCTCCAAATTATTGTAATTTTGAAATTAAAGGGCTCTCAGGCGAGGATATAGGAATAGGAATAACAGTTCTTTACTAGTATTTATAATAAAGTGAACAAACAACAACTCCTATGGCATTAACAACAAAACAGAACCAGGAACCCGGTCCCAGCCCTCTGGGCCTGCGGGCACTGTCCCCTTGGGTGCAGTGACGGTCACAGCCGGCAGGGGG